>VYZV01030375.1:111564-127873 GCA_013401275.1 Pandion haliaetus | reverse complement strand
CCATGCTCCAGTGGCATTGCTTAATGACATACCACAGTCTACTGAACAGGTACATCTTATTTGAAGGCACAATAAAATACTGTTGTAGGCATTAGGGGAAAGAAGTGTTAAAGTTTTTTGAGACTAGGTCTCATCTTCTGGAAATATAAGATGTATGTAAAGGGCCATGGTATTTTAATTTTGGTATAAGCTTGTTACTGCTTTAGTTTGGAATTCCATAGGGTGATAAAAATGTACGCTTCTGCATGCAAAGGCAGTGTGGGCATATACACTAAACTATTAAAAAAGCTTCTTGATAGGTCAGATACCACACAAATGAAAATAACTGGAAAACTTAATGTTCTTTATACTTCTATTTTTGTAAAGAAAGTGCAATCACTTGGGTTTTACATTCTTGTAGTATTTTTCTGTGAAATTTAAAAGCATATGAAGTAGCATTAAGTCCCCCTAGAAAAAGAACGGGAAAGGTTGACAGCATGAAATGCTTTGGTAACAAGTGAATAAACTCTTAACTTCTGACAAAAATTTGCTATTTTATTTCATAAGAAATTCCGTGTTAAAATTCCAGTTGCAGAAGTAAAATTTATATTAGCATATGTTTTGACATTCCTGCATAGTTGAGATTAAAAATAAAGTAGACCTTTTTAATAATACTGGAAATGAATACAGGCTTATGGTCACCAGACACTTTTCGTATTGTTCTTCATACATATGTGACTAACAAGCTTTTTTCGGTTTTTAGTATGATCCTTTTGCAGAACACCGTCCTCAAAAGATTGCAGATCGGGAAGATGAGTACAAAAAGCACAGGCGGATGATGATAATTTCCCCTGAACGTCTTGATCCATTTGCAGATGGTAATTTATTTTGACTTTTCTATACCCTTTATGAAATTTGTTCTCTTTGTCTTTAGCCCTTTGATTTCTGTTGGCATGCTTATAAACTTAGTTTTGTTTTAAACATCCCCTTTTCATAGAGATTTGGTTGAAGACCTAGATGCCATATTCTTCATCTTTATAATACGAGTTTTCTTTCCAGGTAGAAGGACAAGAAAATAATGAGCCATTGCCATAGAAACACAAAGGGTTAAAGGTTTCTCTTTTCATTTTGTTTTGGGTTGTGCATTATACTTTGAACGACTTGTGTATTGAGTGCTCAAATTCTTTCAGTACCGTGAAAGTTTTCATTCCAAGTCATAGATTTACAGGGTTACTGCTTTTGAAATGCTAGTTCTCAAAATAGAGCACCTAATTCTTACCATCCTATGTAAACTTAGGTGGTACAGCTAAAAAACAAAAGCATATCATAAGACTTTGATACAATTAAGAGTTCAAGTCTGTTCTGATAATTTTAGAATGCAAGTCAGGAAAAGGGGTATTAGTGGGTCTGACAAATTTTCTTCAGGTGAGTGAGTTTCACATGTGGCAATAAGATGCCTGTTGGCTTAAAATTAGTAGCTATTTGCAGGTTTTACAAATGAGAATTTCAGCCTGCATGAATTAATAGGGTTATTAATTATTTTACTTGCTTAATTGTAATTGATATAAACATGTATTGTCAGAATTCACAGGCCCATACTAACTGTCCTTAATTTCTTTCCTACAGCAGTACTGCTATATGCCAGTCCTGTCTGCATTCTTAAGGGTGCAGTTCAACACATCCTGTGTAGATTATGGTGAAAAAGTATTCCAAAGGAAAGTCCTATCAAAGCTAGTGTCAGAATGACACAGCCAATTGGGCAATGATCTTCAGCATAGAAATGTTTAAGAAGTTTATTTTTTTCCCTAAATTATAATGCTATACCACTTGTGTAGCAAATCTGTACATTTTTCTTAAAGAAAAGTGTTTTTCTTGACAAGTCTCATTTTTATAAAGTTGGGCTTCTTGTAAAGTATTCAAAAGTTTAATTAACGCAAGATACACAGCATAAAACAACATATGGTATACAAAACCCATTACCTGTGAGTATCATTGTGGTGGTATATGTACTGTATTGCATTCAGCTCCCAATCACAATTGTACCTTGAGAAGAGAAGAGGGGGAAAGTGTCATCAAACAGTTCTCTGGGGTTTTTTGTTTTGTTTTGTTTTTTTAATGAAGCCCTTTTACAATATGACACTAGAAGATCTGGGAGATGTGTCCATATTTGTCAAACTTATAAATGGGTCTTTATGATAAAACATTTTAAACATTACTTAGGTATGCAATAGTTATTTATAGTCAGATAACAACTAGGATTTAACAGCTTACACAAGGTAATGTTTTGAATATAAATAACTTTCCAAAGTGTTACTAATGGTAAAGAGATAATTTTCTAGGCTTCTATTCTGCTGCTTGAAGTCAGAACTGCTGATGGAGACAAAGGCACGAAAGTGTACGTATTCCGGATTAGCAACCCAGGAACCCATCACTTCTGAAGACTCTTAACTCTGTTGTCATTTTATCATTTATATCGGCTTTAAAATATTTGTTTGAAACTGCAGTAGTTATGTTTGTGTTCAAACAGGTTAAATTGATCAGCAAACTGAATAAACGTAAGATACATGTAATTTTTAAAATTTTCGATCAAAAAGTAAAATTAAATGATCATGGAATAATATAATATTAGAGCAGGACAATAGAAAAAGTCAGTAGTTTCTGCTTATCCTATACTCATTGTTCTCCATTCCTGTTGCTGTTCTCTCCCACAGGAGGGAAGACACCGGATCCTAAAATGAATGCCAGAACATACATGGATGTTATGCGTGAACAGCATTTAACAAAAGAAGAGGTGTGTGGAGGGAGGGTTCTCCACTTGAACTTAGTTTCATTTTACAGCCTTTGAAAGCATGTTAAGAAAGTGGGAATGGAAATTCTGTTGTCTTTTTGTCTTGACTTAAGTCCTTTTCTTTGGAAAATCCTGTTCTTTGCATGTGGATAGTCAGTAGAATTTAAAGATGAAAATTTTGAAAAACATCTGTATAATATGTAAACAGTGGAGGGAGAAATAGTCTCAATATACCTTAATCTGGATTTTTTTATAGTGCTTGAACTTTTTGTTTATTTTCTTTCAGAGGATGAGAGACAAAAACTAACAGTCACTGAGGGGTATTCAGTGTCACAGATGTTTGTTTTTGTGAGCTCTGTGTAAAGGGTATCCAGGGAGGTTTTAAAAGTCTTTTGTTGAAGCACTTAACAGGTGTCGCAGTAGAGAGAACTGGTGTGAGGTTGACGTTTTGTTTTAAATATTAAAAAAAAGAAAGTAAAATTACATGCTTTATTCATGGGTATTAAAAATTCATTTTAATAGGTAAGAAGATACTGGTAATATAATCAAATTTCTTGAGTAATACCTACAGTGCCATCTTGTCAATTGGAGGAAGATCTTGTAGTTCCAGTGACCTCTGTAGATTTACATTGATTTACCCTACTTGACTTACCTTAATTGAGGAATTGGGTCATAATTCTGACAGTCTTGCTGTTTATGGATCCACTGATAAGTGGAAAACAGTCTGGGTTCGTGTGCTGTTTTAGCAATGTCATCTCAGAATTATAAATAGGAATTTCAGGGCTTCTTTATATTGTGGGATATAACTCAAATGAACACATTCTGTAACTCATCCACCTTTAATTTACTGAAATGAAACTTGTTTGAAACAGATGTGTAATGATTTTAAGGCATACATATAGGTGACAGAAGCTGATAGCACTCAATTCTCCATGTGTTTGCATTTGTTGTAATAATGGCCTTTATAAGAAATAAATTTAAAAACAGCACCTCCAAACACATAGCTGCTCTGTCAGTATAGAAGAATTTGAAAAGTGAATGAACTTGAAATTAAACCAGTAGCTAATTGCATGTCATTTAAGCAAAATCTCAAAAAATAGCATAAAGAGATATGATAACAGCTGAAAAATCTCTTTTAAAGGTATAATCTGAAGAGGCCTTCTTAAAAAAAAAAAAATCTGTTTCTTAAAATTTGTCTTTTTGTGCCCTTGAATAGAGGGAAATTAGGCAACAACTAGCTGAAAAAGCTAAAGCTGGAGAGCTTAAAGTCGTCAATGGAGCCACATCTCAGCCACCTTCAAAACGCAAACGGCGTTGGGATCAGACAGCTGATCAGACTCCTGGTGCTACACCTAAAAAATTATCCAGTTGGGATCAAGCAGAGGTAGTAATCCTAGTGTTTATCATCTTATCTACAGAATACATTATTAATGTTAATCCTCTTGAATTTCAGAAGTTTCTTACTCTACTAAAAAAGAGTAACTAGCAGGCTTTTACTGTACCGTGTGAGAGATTAATACTTTTGATTTTGACTTATATAGACACCTGGACATACACCATCTCTGCGATGGGATGAAACGCCAGGCCGTGCAAAGGGTAGCGAAACTCCTGGTGCCACCCCAGGCTCAAAAATATGGGATCCGACTCCCAGTCATACACCAGCAGGAGCTGCAACACCTGGACGGGACACACCCGGTCATGCAACACCAGGCCATGGAGGTGCCACTTCCAGTGCACGTAAAAATCGATGGGATGAAACACCTAAAACAGAAAGAGGTATTTATGGTGAACTGGAAAGCACATAATAAATTTTGAATGGTTAATTTTATAGGATTTTTTTCACATTACATAAAGAGTAGGTTCAGAAGTCAGGTAAGAAGTAAGTAATTATGTTCTGACATCTAGTGGTTGATGTGAAGTGATGTTTTTGTCTGAGTTTGTAGCTTTGAGTTCTGCCTGTAAGCTTAACTCACATCTGTGAAAGCACCTTGGCTCAAAAATTGAATCAAAGTTTTGTGGTATATCTAGTGACTGCTGCAGGTTGGTATTTTAATGCGTAAAGGGCGTAGTAACAGAGCTTGCATTGAATTGCTTTTTGTGATAAGTTTGTGTGTGTTGGTTTTGAACTGTTTAATTTTTTTTAAGAGGTCAGTATTAAAACAAGTTTTGGAAGCATTTTCTCACCTGTCTAATTTGAATTAGGCTCATGTGTCGGGGAACAGTGAAACACCATTGTTCCTTAATGGTTTTATCAAGGGAATACGTGGAGTACTTTGTCCAGTTTCTAGAATATCTGAATTCTTTTGTATTTTTTAGAATTTTATCTATTCATGCTAAGATTCAGCAAGAAGATGACATGCTTGTTTTGTAAAATAAAGTTCTCTGTTGGATATTTTTAGTGTAATGCCTGTGTTTTTTTCAATATTCACCAAAGTAGTCTTTGCTTTTTGTCTATTGTATTTGTTTATTTGATACTTGTTGATTTGTGTAGACATGAGGATGAGATACTGAAAATGCGTTTGGCTATTGATACTATAATTTGAGTATACACTGTTCAGCTTTCTGCAAAAATTGTTTTGTTTTTCCTTAGATACGCCGGGACATGGCAGTGGATGGGCAGAGACACCTCGTACAGATAGAGGTGGTGACTCCATTGGTGAGACACCAACTCCAGGGGCAAGTAAAAGAAAGTCACGATGGGATGAAACACCTGCTAGCCAGATGGGTGGCAGCACTCCTGTTCTGACACCTGGCAAAACACCCATTGGTACACCAGCTATGAACATGGCAACACCTACACCAGGTAAGCCCAGTCCATTTCCTAAGGCTTCACTTTATTCTGTTGAAATGAAGCACCTTTATATTGTATTTTGAAATAGTCTTCTGCATAACATGTTCTCCTGCCTGTATGAAGGCAGTCAGTATATGCTGAGTTTGCTGTTTGTAATGCCCTCAGCAACTTAGTTCTGGAGGGGGAATCGATACTAAGGTGTCTGTTCCTGTTTAATTTAGTTGGTAAAAAATTGATAAAAGGCTCTCTAAAAGTTTGATATCTTACTGGCTACAGATTTCAAGTGGTATGGAAACTTTGGCTCAAGAGCACTTAAAGGTTAAGTAAACAAGTCATCTCCTGCATACAGAAGATTTTTTTTTTAAATTTTAATGTAGGTCATATAATGAGCATGACTCCTGAACAGCTGCAGGCTTGGCGTTGGGAAAGGGAAATTGATGAGAGAAACAGACCACTTTCTGATGAAGAATTAGATGCTATGTTTCCAGAAGGATATAAGGTAATTCATCTGGATTAAAATACTTCAGACCATGATGGTTTTGGTTTTGGTTTTTTTTTTCCCTGGCAGGGGATATTGATGTTTTGTTTTTTTTAAACCAAGTTGTCCCAGAAGTAGAATGTTTCACAGTAAGTATTGATTATTGATTGTAGATGTTTGTTCAATTCAGTTACTAATTTATTGTAAATCATTAGAAAGGGAGAACTAAAGATGATCTCAAAGATCAGTTGTTATTCTGCTTCTCAATGTTGCAAATGCCTGTAAGGGCCAGAAATGGGCTGATAAAAATATTAAGTCCAGATGTAGAAAAACATGGGAGACTCACAAATGCTAAGTCAGCAAGTATTCTGTATTGATGCAGATACTGAAGTGCTTCTTTAATACTTTGTAGAGTGTGATGGGTTGACCCTGGCTGGGCTCCAGGTGCCTACCAAAGCCATTCTATCACTCCCTGCTTCAGCTGGACAGGGGAGAGAAAATATAACAAAAGGCTCCTGGGTTGAGATAAGGACAGGGAGAGATCACTCAACCAATTACTGTCATGGGCAAAACAGGCTCAACTTGGGGAAAAATGAACTTAATTTATTGCCAATCAACCACAGTAGGGTGATGAGAAATAAAACCAGATCTCAAAACACCTTCCCTCCACCCCTCCCTTCTTCCCAGGTGCAGCTTCACTCCTGCATTCTCTACCTACCCTGCCCTAGCGGTGCAGGGGGGATGGGGAACGGGGGTTACAATCAGTTCATCACACATTGTCTCTGCCACTTCATCCTCCTCGGGCAGAACTCATCACACTCATCCCCTGCTCCAGCATGGGGTCCCTCCCATGGGAGACAGTCCTCCATGAACTTCTCCAATGTGGGTCCTTGCCACAGGCTGTAGTTCTTCATGAACCGCTCCAGTGTGGGTCCCTTCCATGGTGTGCAGTCCTTCAGGAGCAAACTGCTCCAGCGTGGGTCCCCCATGGGGTCACAAGTCCTTCCAGAAAACCTGCTCTGTGGGCTCCTGTCTCCAGACCTGCAGGTCCTGCCAGGAGCCTGCTCCAGCGCAGGCTTCCCACGGGGTCACAGCCTCCTTCGGGCACGCACCTGCTCCAGCATGGGGTCCTCCACGGGCTGCAGGTGGCTATCTGCCTCACCATGGTCTTCAGCACGGGCTGCAGGGGAATCTGCTTTAGTGCCTGGAGCTCCTCCTCCCACTCCTTCTTCACTGACCTTGGTGTCTGCAGGGTTGTTTCTCTTACATGTTCTCACTCCTCTCTCTCGCTGCTGTTTGAGCCCCACAACTTTTTTTTCCCTTCTTAAATATGTTATCACGGAGGTGCTACCACTATTGCTGACTGGCTCGGCCTTGGCCTTGGCTCTGTCAGGCAAAGGGGAAGCTTCTAGCAGCTTCTCATCAGAAGCCACCCCTGCAAACCCCCCCGCTACCAAAACCTTGCCACAGAAACCCAATGCGTAGAGACACTTCAAAGTTTATTCTCCAAGCTCTTAGCAGTGGAAGTGAGCTTTCTTCTGAAGTATCATAGATACAGGATAAGCACAAATACAAACTGTCATGGTGAATTTTGTTTGTATTGCTGTGAACGTGGGACCTGATGTATGCAATAATACTTGCACAAATCCCCAGACAAGTAAAATGGAATATATAAGTTCAGTAATGTTTTGTATTTGATGCCTTCCTTTTTTATATATCTGTTGTGATAAAATAAATTTTGTTTGTTCTTCTGTAGGTTCTTCCCCCACCAGCTGGCTATGTACCTATTCGCACTCCAGCTCGTAAGCTTACAGCAACTCCAACACCTTTGGGTGGTATGACTGGCTTCCACATGCAGACAGAAGACCGGACTATGAAAAGTGTTAATGACCAGCCATCTGGCAACCTTCCATTCCTAAAACCAGATGATATCCAATATTTCGATAAACTGCTGGTAAATGAGATTTCACTCATGCTGATTAAAGTTTCCTGATTCTTTTGAATATGTAGCAATGCCTGTTTATTTGTCTGGAATTACTTGTAGGTTGATGTTGATGAATCAACTTTGAGTCCTGAAGAACAGAAGGAGAGAAAAATAATGAAATTACTTCTGAAAATAAAGAATGGCACACCTCCCATGAGAAAGGTAAGATGAATTTTCAGATGCATTTATGTAATTACATTTTTCAAAAATCTGCATTTGTTTTCAGGTTTAGTTTCAGTTGTCTATGGGATTCTTTTTAAGATAATCTCCTAAGCTTTGATATCTATTTAGTGCTTTCTTCCTCGTTCTATATCTGCGTGGCTTTTTGTTTCTCATTCAATGTAATTTAGTGTTGCTGCTCTTTACAGTAATGTCAGTCACTAGATAGTATATGGCTTAAATTTTTTTTTTTTTACAATTATGACAAACTGGATTTATAGTGTGTTTTGCTTACAGGGCTTTAATTTTCTGGATTTTGCTTCTTACACTTAACTAAGAGCTACACTGCTATTTTAAGTTTCAGCCTTACGCATTATGCAATACATTAGCAGTCTTTTCTGCAGTTTTCTCTAAACTGACCATAACACCAAGCTGCCAAGAGGCAAGTTAAGTGCTGTATAAGCTCCTTTTCAGATGGAGCCATTCTTACTATTAGACCAGGAGCATGCTTTTCTTGAAAATTGAACGTCTGGGAGCTAACATCAGAGTATTTATCTTAACACATTTGTTTTTAAACAGATCAGCATAAAATTGTTCGAAGTAGAGTTTTGCAGTGGTAGGAGCAAGTATTTTGAAGCCTGTGATTACAGTGGATTATATTTTAACTTGGTTAATATCTACCTGTTTTGTAAGTGTTCAGTGGTGTTTCCTTAGTTTAACTGATAGGCTCTTTTGTTTTGTTCAGGCTGCATTGCGACAAATTACTGATAAAGCTCGGGAATTTGGAGCAGGGCCGTTGTTTAATCAGATTCTGCCTCTGCTAATGTCACCAACACTTGAAGATCAGGAGCGTCACTTGCTTGTCAAAGTCATTGACAGAATTCTTTACAAACTGGATGACTTGGTCCGACCATATGTACACAAGGTCTGTTGCAGTTTACTGTTTCATCTTTGATTTGCTTTTTCTGATCATTGCTGGGAGAAGTGTATATTTTATTTGCATCTCAGAAGAGGATGATACCATGTTTTTTTTTAACATAAATGACTTCCATATTTCTTCTTAAGCCAAAGTTTAAGTTCTTGTAATTTGATCGAAGTGTGGGATTTATAGTATTAAGGCATGATGTAAAAATGATATATGCACACTTGGGGGTGGGAAGGGGATCTTATCTGATGTAGGTAGTATCTCCGAGCCAGGTGCTTTAGGAAGAAAGAGATGTAAAAAGAGCAAAATAGATTTAAAGTTTTTTCCAGTCATCATAGAGCTTTAAACTTGGATCCATGGAATCATCTCTTGTTTCATGGAATCTAGTAGGGCCAGAAATACTACTAAAAGTATTACTGAAAGGAAATACTAATTTGTTCATCTTTTTCAGATCCTTGTTGTCATTGAACCACTGCTGATTGATGAAGACTACTATGCTAGAGTGGAAGGCAGAGAAATTATTTCAAACTTAGCTAAGGTAAGGTTCCATCCTTCGTTAAGGCACTGAGTTAGCTTACATATAGCTGCATGTTTATAGGCATGGCAGAAGGATTAACTGTACTGTTCATAAATCCAGTTGGTATGTTCTGTATGTCTTTTCCTTCAGGCTGCTGGTTTGGCAACAATGATCTCCACAATGCGACCTGATATTGATAATATGGATGAATATGTCCGAAATACAACAGCTCGAGCCTTTGCTGTCGTTGCCTCTGCTTTGGGCATTCCGTCTCTGTTACCCTTCTTGAAAGCTGTCTGTAAAAGCAAAAAATCGTGGCAGGCTAGGCATACTGGCATCAAGATTGTACAGCAGATTGCTATTCTTATGGGTTGTGCCATCCTGCCTCATCTCAGGAGCTTGGTTGAGATTATTGAACATGGTAAGTTCTGCTTTCCCAGGCAAAATTTTTTATTCACTTCATATTTGGAAATTTTTTCATACTCCACTGAGGCACAGTGGTAGTAAGGTCCCTGTTTTGTGTGTTCTTTTGAGACTGAGAAACGGTTCAGCTGACTCTGAAAGAGGATTAGTGGTTCAGTTTTCCTGAAAATAAGCTAATCCCTTTTATACTGCCCCTCTATTTGCGGTGTTGAACTTAAGTCACAGGATGCACAAGAAGTGGTACTAAGCATTATGCTCTTGCAGGTCTGGTGGATGAGCAGCAGAAAGTTCGCACCATCAGTGCTTTGGCTATTGCTGCTTTGGCTGAGGCAGCTACTCCCTATGGTATTGAGTCATTTGATTCTGTTCTGAAGCCCTTATGGAAGGGTATACGTCAACACAGAGGAAAGGTATATCTAAAATACTTTCTTTAGTTTGAACTGAAATGGTTGTTTATCTTCTTTAACTCATTAGAGACATATTTCTGCATTTAAATAGGGTTTGGCTGCCTTTTTGAAGGCTATTGGTTACCTGATTCCACTCATGGATGCTGAGTATGCAAACTATTATACCAGAGAAGTCATGCTAATCCTTATCAGAGAGTTCCAGTCTCCTGATGAAGAGATGAAAAAGATTGTGTTGAAGGTATGTCAGAATGATTGTCTTGCGTTAATATTGAATATGTATGTTTTTTCCTTTTCTTAAAAAACTAGAGAGACCCAAACCAAAACAAAAATCCGCCCCACCCCAAACCCACTCAAAACCCCAATCCCTACACAATTAAAATGGTTGAACTTTTATTTCCTGTCAGGTGGTAAAGCAGTGTTGCGGTACGGATGGTGTTGAAGCAAACTACATTAAAACAGAAATCTTGCCACCTTTTTTCAAACACTTCTGGCAGCACAGAATGGCGTTGGACAGAAGAAATTACAGACAGGTATTTTGGTCTTTTTTTTAGTTGGAAAACTATTTACAGTAGAACAAAATTCACATTAGAGTATTCATTCAGGCTAGTTGCTTAATTTTTCTTGTGTGTCCTCAAATTGAATTTTGTTTGGACTAGTGATTTAGAAGTTGCATAGCTAGAAAATTCACAGGTTCTTAGGCTATCAAGACATCTTACATCTGTGAATTGTCTGCATCAGTTTTAAGGTGGGGTAGTTCACCCCATTTGTGGTGTTTAAAACATTGGATGATTTATAAAGGTAAAAAGAGTTGTTTATAGTGGGCTTAACATGCATGATGCTGTTTCTTGTCAGACTAGGGAAATTTGTTTTCAAGATGTAGGAAGTAGATTTTTAACAATGCTTGCTTACTTAACATTTGTGTATTTCAGTTGGTTGATACAACTGTGGAGCTGGCAAATAAAGTTGGAGCAGCAGAAATTATTTCTAGAATTGTGGATGATCTGAAAGATGAGGCTGAGCAGTACAGAAAAATGGTCATGGAAACAATTGAGAAGATAATGGGAAATCTGGGGGCAGCAGACATTGACCATAAACTGGAAGAACAGCTTATTGATGGTATTTTGTACGCCTTTCAGGAACAGACCACAGAGGTATGGCCAGGGGCGTTTATTATTTGGTTCACTTTAATTGTAAGCTAGCTCACTGTTAGTTATACAGAACTGTATGTTTCTAAGTTGAGTTTCTTAGAATCTGTTTTTAGATGTCAGTGCTCTAATCAATGAAACCTAGAAACAAGCTCTTGAATGTTAGCATTTTAATAGCAATTTTAGGTGATGTCAAGTTTAATTAAAATGCAGTGTTGCTGTTGGTCTGATTTTTCCTTTGTTCTTTTTACGCTCAGGATTCTGTGATGCTGAATGGTTTTGGCACAGTGGTTAATGCTCTAGGCAAAAGAGTTAAACCGTACTTGCCACAAATCTGTGGTACAGTTTTGTGGCGTTTGAACAACAAATCAGCTAAAGTTAGGCAGCAGGCTGCTGACCTGATCTCTCGTACTGCAGTTGTCATGAAGACTTGTCAAGAGGTATTGTGTTGAATTCTCCTACCAAATTCTCTGTAGAATGTATTGTGGTTTAACCCTAGCTGGCAACTAAGCACTACACAGCTGCTCACTCACTCTCCTCTGCATTGGGATGAGGGAGAGAATTGGAAGAGTAAAAGTGAGAAAACTTGTGGGTTAAGATAAAGACAGTTTTTAATAGGTAAAGCAAAAGCAGCGCAAGCAAGCAAAGCAAAACAAGGAATTCATTCACTACTTCCCAATCAGCAGGCAGGTGTTCAGCCATCTCCAGGAAAAGAGAGCTCCATCATGTGTAACGGTTACTTGGGAAGACAAAACACCATCACTCCAAACATCCCCCCCCTTTCCCTCGTCTTCCCCCAGCTTTATGTGCTGAGCATGATGCCATATGGTGTGGGATATCTCTTTGGTCAGTTGGGGTCAGCTGTCCCAGCTGTGTCCCCTCCCAACTTCTTGTGCAGCCCCAGCCTACTCGCTGGTGGGGGGGGGTGAGAAGTAGAAGAGGCCTTGGCTCTGTGTAAGCACTGCTTAGCAGTAATGAAAACATCTCTGTGTTATCAACACTGTTTTCAACACAAATGCAAAACATAGTACGGGGCTATCTGCTGTGAAGAAAATTAACTCCATCCCAGCCCAAACCAGCACAGTATGACATAGTAATGAGAGGGGGAAAAAAACCAAAACCACTTCTAAATCTTTTTACTTGGTTGTAGGAAAAACTGATGGGACACTTGGGTGTGGTGTTGTATGAGTACCTGGGTGAAGAATATCCTGAAGTACTGGGCAGCATACTTGGAGCACTTAAGGCTATTGTGAATGTTATAGGTATGTTTGTGTATTGAATACATTCCTGTTCAAGAGCAAAATGAAAAGGCATTATAAAACTAAATACACCCCTTTTAAATTCAATAGGCATGCACAAGATGACACCACCAATCAAAGATCTGCTGCCACGGCTTACACCTATTTTGAAAAACAGACATGAGAAAGTACAGGAAAACTGTATTGATCTTGTTGGGCGCATTGCAGACCGGTAAGCTGACTAACAATAAAATATTTGATCCTCTGTATGGGCAATTATTGTAGCAAAAGCTGAAGTTGAGTATCAGGTTTGGAATTTGGGTATTTAGTGTTGTATCTCTTGATACTTCTTAAGCTGTGCATAAAGCTTAAGACGAGACATTTAGGAGACAGTCTGTTGAACGTATTGTAATTATATGATTTTGCAAACACTTTGTAAGTAGTACGTTGTCCACTTACGCAAGCTTTGAATGCACACGATATAAATTTTTTTAGTACACTTAACCAGTGATGGTCTAATGTTAACAGATAGCTAATTAAGGAAATAGTTTAAGCAGTATCCCTCTGTTGATAGTGAATGAATAGGTGCTGCAATTTATGTGGTTTTATTTAAAAAATTCTAACATCACTGAAGAGGTTACTCACTTTATTCTCTTTCAGAGGTGCAGAATATGTTTCTGCAAGAGAATGGATGAGGATCTGCTTTGAACTGCTTGAATTATTAAAAGCTCACAAGAAAGCTATCCGAAGAGCCACAGTGAACACTTTTGGTTATATTGCGAAAGCTATTGGGTAAGTTGGTTTAATGCTTATCCACTTCTACACCCAGTTACCTAACATAGTGATGATTTTGAGTTTTCTCATGAGAAATACTCAAACTTCTCTACACATAACATGTTAAATGTGTAGACTTGGTTTTACTAATTTTGTAGAAGGAGAATAGTCACCTATTTTTCATTAACATAGGGTGCTGCACTTTTGAACTAAACTTGTAGACTAGCAAAGTTAGTGTAATTTGGTAATAAGAGCTGTTTGTCTCATGAATTTTCATACTGTGATATGCATTCAGACCAGCTCTGTATTCTTTTGTAAGCTCTCCTTTAAATACTCAATCTCTCTTCTATTTTTTCCCCAAATCAATACTTCTGTTGATTTGCAAAGGACTTTTTGCCACTAAGGTGATACTGCAAGTCAGCAACTCGTAGAATGAAGCACAATTCCCATCTTTAGGCATATTCTTAAATAAGTGACCAATTACTGACTTAATGCAGATACAGCAAGTAACCAAGGAATACTGTAACTGCACTTACCTATACAGGATATTGCCTATCCTGTCAATGAGCATGATTTTACACAAGTTTGTAATTACCTGTGGGATCAGAGTAATAGTGGGGAGGCTACTGCTAACCTCCAGAGTTTACAAGAGGCAGAACAGAAGGCAGGAAAAAAGCTAAGTCTGGAGAAAGTAAAAAACGTTGGTTATAAAAATAAGATCATGCAGTTGCTTAAGCAGTTCTACAGTTTCCCGATTTTATGGTTTTTCCCAGTTACTTAAACTTTTTCTTAAGGGCTAAGCCATGCTTTTCTGCCATGTGCTGTTTGAAACTCAACTAATTTTACCCAAATCTTCACTGAATCTGTTGACATGGATGTGCGTGTTATCTCTTCCAGGCCCCACGATGTATTAGCTACACTGCTAAATAACTTGAAAGTACAGGAAAGGCAGAATAGAGTATGTACTACAGTAGCAATTGCTATTGTAGCTGAAACGTGCTCACCTTTCACAGTGCTGCCTGCACTCATGAATGAATACAGAGTTCCAGAACTGAACGTCCAGAATGGTGTGTTAAAATCTCTTTCTTTCCTCTTTGAATACATTGGAGAGATGGGAAAAGATTACATTTATGCTGTTACACCATTGCTTGAAGATGCTTTAATGGACAGGTGAGTGCACTTCTTTCTATAGTACAGTTAACCGTAGTCATGTATCTTAAGTATATAGCTGGGTTTTAACAATAGCAAATATGCATATTGTCCTTGTTTGCTAAAGATGTTAAGTGACCAGCATAATTTGGGAGCCATTGTCTGTAAATAATTCAGATTATATACTTCTATTTTACTAATACTTTTGAAGATTAAAATGATACAACATCTTAAGTGAGTCAAGACTTAGGTTCAAACTGCTTTTGATAATTTCTGTTAGTACTTTTGCTGTGGAATTTAGAGTGCAGTAATTTGTCAGAAAATTTTTTTTCAGTTTACTGGTTTTTGTTACTCTGCCTCTTGCTGTCAGTAAATACGGCTTAAAAGGGTATATTAGTGCTTTAGTGCTTTCAAAAAAAAGTTTTATTGAAAAGGAATATTATGCTTGTCCACTCATGTTACTTCTAAGTATAATTTATTAACAGACCATTGTTCTCTTTGCAGGGATCTTGTACACAGACAAACAGCCAGTGCCGTGGTGCAACATATGTCTCTTGGCGTCTATGGGTTTGGCTGTGAAGATTCTCTTAATCATTTGTTAAATTATGTATGGCCTAATGTGTTTGAAACCTCTCCGCATGTCATTCAGGCAGTTATGGGGGCTCTGGAGGGCCTCAGAGTTGCTATTGGTCCCTGCAGAATGTTGCAGTATTGTTTACAGGTGTGTACTTGTGTATGCTGGGATAGCAGAGACAGCAATTATCAGGCAGGACTTCTTTCCAGGAGACAAAAAAGTCAGCTGAAGATTTCCAGCAAAGGAAAACAGTGTGGCTTTTTGTCTCTTTAAACTATTCTTTAAACATGGCAATCTGTACCAAGGACTTCAATAATTGAAATACGCAATAAACAGAGGTTTTAATATAGTGAGATAGCTGATTACATTGAGGAACTTGTGTAGAAGTAATAGCTAACTTAAAATATAAATTGGCTAAAATAGCCTGGTACTCTTGACTTGTAAAATGGAAACATCTCACAAATTTTGAGGACACTAACTAATGACTGGGAAATAAATTAATAGTGCAAGGCGTTATGAGAACAAGTAACAAATGAGATAAATGACAGGATAGGTGTAATATTAAATCAACATTATATGTCATTAGCCAAGAAAAACAGTAAGACATTTAGAACTGTGTAAGAGTGAAGCACTAGAAAACAGTGCTTTGATCAGAATTTATACCATTACATCAACACTAGTCAGTTCAGCTTCTGTAAATGTGTATGTGGCAGTAAAATCTGAAGGCTCCTTTTCTGTGTAATTGCACGTAACAGTTCTTGGTGTGTTGGCTATAGAATCTAAACTCATGTAACAGGCGGGAAGCAAGGATGAATGTAATGCAGGTCAATATAGAGAAGATGTGACAGCATTTTTTCAATTATTTGCAGATACAGAATTTCACTGTGGGGTTTTTCTATGTGGGGGTTCTCCACATAAAGATACTGGCATCAGTAGGAAGGTGAAAGAAGTCTCTTGCACAGTGTGTGGGGGGTTTTT
>VYZV01030375.1:90435-111396 GCA_013401275.1 Pandion haliaetus | reverse complement strand
TTAGCAGAGCCAAAGATAAGACTCAGTTCCAAGCAAATATACTGCAGCAGGTTTTAATTTTTATTTTAAAAGAAAAATACAAGACTAGGAATACATTCAGTGGAATTTCTCCCTGCAGAAAAAAGATAAGAAAATTTGTCTCTAAATAATACTTTTGTTACTACTTGCTAATTTACTTGCTAATTTAGGTAGTCACAAGAATTTGGAATGACACATTTAGTGTACCTTCTTTGTTATAAGTCGTGTTAGCTACTGTAATTGCTTTTTTAAATGCCTATTGTGCTTTAAAACTTGATTAAATTTAATAACAGACATGTAGACCTTAAGTTTTTAATAAATTTTGTTCTGTTCTATTTTCCAGGGTTTGTTTCACCCTGCCAGGAAAGTCAGAGATGTTTATTGGAAGATTTATAATTCGATCTACATCGGATCACAGGATGCTCTGATAGCACATTACCCAAGAATCTATAACGATGAAAAGAACACCTATATTCGTTATGAACTTGATTACATCTTATAATCTTCTTGTTCAGTTGTTTGTGTTTAATGCACAGCTGTTCTTCAATTAAACGCTTCAGATTTGATGATGTAAACTTTTAAAATATCAGAGGCAGAGCTAGGAATCCAGTAGCATGATTTTTTTAAATATGTCTTTGTTTTTTGATGTTAAACAGTTAAAGCCAGTAGTGACCAAGAAAACAGTGATTACAGTGTACTGGAGGGATTTCATTTTGGATTCATCTTTATGAAGATTTAGATTTCATTCCTTGTGTTTAAAGGGGAAGTTTATTTGAGAAATAAACATTTGTGTATAAAAACTAATTTGTGTGTGGTTTTTGGACAGAGGGGCTTGTAAAACGAGTCCCTTTGGACTAAGTATTTGTTCATGTAATAAATAGGTGGCATAAAACATTTTAACCCTTTTTGTCATCCCTTAGCTTTTGAATAAATAAGAAAAACGTATAAACTGTAGTTAATGTGTGTATCTGTCATGCGATTAATGTAGCTGTAGTCTGGCTGATGGTTGTAGTAGTGGCAGTTTATTTTAATGGAAAAAGTAGTGTCTAATTCCTTGTTACTGCTTCATCTACAGTATCCTGGTTGTGGGGATGGATTAGCTTGCTAAATTTTCAAAAGTTAAGTGGTTTATTGTAAATGGTATGTGTAAAATCAGTTGTGCAAATAATGCCTCTTGATCATATTTAGCATGTCTTTTAGCATGTAGGGCTGTATAAAAAGCCAAATAATATTTATAGGCTGTGCTATAATTGCTATAAAGAGCTAGGAAAGTAATGTCCCCAGCACCTGATATGAGGCAATTTCTAAGTGTGTGAGAGACATAGGAAATGCTTCAGCTTGAGATAAGGAAAGCATTTTATTTCCTCATTTGCTTTTTTACTTCTGTGTGTGTACTAGAAAGAAAAAGGTCTTGATATCTGACAGTAAACCATATAAAACACAAGGTTAAATCATTCTGGTAGTATTGTACATTATCTTATGTTTATAACATAACAAAAGGTAGTAGCTGGCTATCAGGCATGTTATTTTGAGAGTCCTTGATTCAGGTTAAGTGATCAAGTTCCATCTTACCAAGTTCAATGCAACGTTGTTAGCTGACTTCTCTGCTGTTTTACATAAATGTGAGATTCTTTAGCTGTTCTGCATATAAGAAAATTCCATCCTACCTTTTCAAGGCCTAAGTTTTTGTTAGGTGGTGCAACAACAACTTGGGACCCTTTTGTTTATGAAGGTACTAATTTGTTAGGAGATGGAAAAAAGCGACTTTTTTCAGCAGTGTGCTTTATTCTAAAATTTGTTAGGTGACAACAGCTGGAACTTCTTGAAGTCTTTATTGCTGAACTGTTCCCTTGGAAAGTAACGTGCATTCTAGTCTGCTTCTAGTGCTTTCTCATTTAATAATATTGTTTGTATTGCACATGGCCTGCCATCTTCATTTCTTCAGTAGTTCTGCAAGATAGGACCAAGCAAGTGCCAATAGAGAGGGTGGAGGGCTGAAAAAACCCACTGAGTTTTGAGAGACTAGCCAAAAAAGAGCTCTGAAACAGGTAGGAACGGATGATGGCTCATGACTTCTAGATGTGTCTTAGCAAAATAGTTATTTTATAAACAAGTCAAGTTGTAAAACTTTTCTAATAAGGTGGAGAGGAGCAACTTCAGCTTGTTCTTGTTTTTGTATCTTTCAAGCTCATCGCTTTAATTCTCAAAAGTATTTTCATAAATCTTTTTTGCGGAAGATACAAAGTGTTTTTCTTCTTTCCTGAGAAAAAGGGAAAAGGAAGATGATCCGTTTGAAACGGAATTGTACATAAAACTGAGTTTGTCTTTGTTTTTGTTTTTGTTTTTTGTTTTTTTTTCTTCCCCCCCCGTCCTGAGTATCTGGTATGAAATCAGGTTTGGAACAGCAATATTGAAGTGCAGTTCTTTATGTGCAGTTTCATCAGTAGGCCTTTTTTTTCCTTCCTGAGACTTTTGTGGATCTGTGGAACTCTTACCTAAAAAGACTGTGTCTGGGTCACTCACTGGTTGATGTGACTTTCAAGGAGCCTACGGCAGCTCTTAAAGAATTTTGCCTATGTTGTTTGGCAATCATTCCAAGTTTTATTTAATATGGGCAGATTAAGGGGACAGTATCTTAAGAATACTGACTTCTATTTTTCTTCTGCCCAAGGGCAAAAAGTTTCAGGGAAGGAAGTAAAGTAAATATGTAGATATACTAGTATTACAAACAAACACGTTTGTCTTCCAGTACAAATGAAAATCATTATTGAATGGGAAAGTTTTACTTGGAGGTTGTGGTGGGGGCTCACCTGCAGATTTCTTATTCTGGACAACAAAGAGCAAAGTGTTTAAATGAATGGAAAGATTGGGTGACTGCTATTTAAATAGAAAAACAGACTAGGGCAAGTGAATGAAAGATCTACTTTTGCTGTTTTGCCGCTTGTTTATAAAATGGGAGACATGTCATGGCTTGGCAACTGAGGAGCTTACCTTGCTACCGAATTACTGTGTGGTGTTTGGTAAATATAGGTAGAACCATAAAATCTGAATGTCCAGAGAGTCTCAACTTAATTAGGTTTCTTTGTAAAGGGAACCAAGTGCTCCTTCCCAGCACCCCCCCACCTTCAGGATTTACATACAGCTCCCAGCTTTATCAGTGAATTGCAAAAGAAACTCTATGGACAAAAGCCTGACTGACAGGCCCCATTCTTCTGAACAGGCTCATCCAGTATGCAGAATGAGGTGGAGGGATCTATAGGAAAAAAAAGGTATGTGATTTTTGTATTTTTTTTTTAAATCAATTACAATGATGCATTTGGAAATTGGCGGTGAATTCAGAGAGCGGAAGCCATACTGCAGTAAGCAATACTGCCTTGGGCTTTTCCTAGTTTAGAATATTTGATTTAACAACTTAATGCCCTTGATTATAGCTGATTTTTTAGTTTGTCCTTTTTAATGGAAAAAAGGATGCAAGAGTTTTATATACCTACATTTCCTTACAGTCTAAACTTCTTCATGAAGGCATGCCCCTCTACAGCCTGAGCAAAAAGTGTGAAAATTAGCTAAGATAGCAGTTATCCTTTAGGTATGCTAATCTTAAAAGATTGGAAGAATTTTTTTTGTGTTTTGTCTGAGCTACTTTCTGAGAGCAGCAAAAGATAATGACCTAATGTTTCCTTGGTTCACTTGTAGTTCACTTGTACTTGGATTCTCTCGCTTCTGTACCTCTGTCTCTTCTGATATAATTTCACACACGCATACCCTCTTCACTCTACTGTTCTGATCCAGTTGTACCCACTTCGCTTATACCCCATTTTTCCATGGCATCTATCTAATCTGCATCTCTCTGCTCTCATTCTCTGCACCAAAACCTGTACGCTTTCCCGTGTCTGTATCGGACTTATTTTCACCCCTGCGTGTCTTGGCACAGTAGCTGCGGTGGCAATGAGAGCACTGAAGAGAGATTCTCCCTGCCTCTGTTGCACTTGCAACTCCAGCAATTCCTGGATGTATGAATAATCAGTCACTGCTGGAAAATTCTCACTCTGCTTCTGCTGCTCAGGCTGGAGCGTGCCAGGTATAGGGGGGTATTGAACTATACAGCTGCCAAACTCTAAATTGTTTTGGAAAATACTAGGGAGTACAGTGTACATGTATATCTATACTGGCAAGGTTGATACTGGACTTCCTTGCCCAGCCTGAGCTACATGGGCTGCTCATCTGCCAAGTGGAGATGGAGCCTGTTCAGTGGCTTTGTACATCCAGTTTCTTGATCCTATAGTAGAGTCATTGTAGGAGTAAGACGGAGCTTGTCAGGGTGTTCCTGTCAAGACAAGGAAACAGGATGCCAGAAGGTTTCTGAAATGCTAGATTTTCTGTGATGCTGTTTTGCGTGTACCTCCAGAGGGAACACTGGAAAGAAAGCTTATTCCAAAGCCCAGCAGAAGAACTTCAAGCCCAAGTTCCTGCTCAAGGCAGAGTTGAGGAGTTTAAGTTAGTAAATAAAGGCTTGCAAATAACCCTGAAATGCTTTGGCAATTGTCATTACAGACATAAGGTAAATCTTAATTTACCTTTTTTCAGAGACCCTGACATAGTTTAAGGAGTGGCAGTTTTTTCACAAGAACAGAATTTTGTTGCCCAGCATAAAGCTTTGAGGTTTTTGACAGAATTTCAAAGAATTGTGGCAAAGTATGGATGTGATGATCTTTGAAATAAAATTGCATGTAAAAGTCCTTAAAAATTAGCAAAACAAGACTTCCAACATTTTGTTCTTGTCAGTGAAGGAATTCTGCTCTCTGAAAGATGGTTCAATATGAAGTAGCTTCTAACATGTTAAAGGTTGGAGCTTCATATGGTTGTAATGAACAGAATGGTCTTACAACGAATGCTAGGAAACATTAAGAATGTTTATCACTGTGGCATACTCTGTTCACTAGCTTTACAGACAAACCAAACCAAAGTGTTTTCCTTATCAGTCTTGCACCCATGTGACTCCCAGAGTTTACATGATACAAGTTTTTTCTTGGTTACTTTTTGCAAGTTTGTCTCTTAAGGACACTTTCTTAATCCTTTTGGTGCGATGACTGTTCTGAAATCAAGTTTCAGACAGCATTGCATCACACTGATTATTCTCCTACACATTTTTCTCCAAGCTAAGCAGCATATTTTACCTCTATATAAGCTGCTGTAATGACTACCTTCGTTACTAATAGACTGGGGTGGGACGGGAAACAGCTTTCAAATTTGTGATTCTTCACTAAATGTGGGAAGTGTTGATGTGTGAGTAAAGTGGGTGCCTGTTATTTAATGTACATCTGCGAACCAACTGCAGAATCTCACTCTTTGCCAGTTGATAAAAAAGGGAAGAGGTAAATGTGACTCTCTGAGACCCAAAGTATCAATCTGTACATCAATGTGGTGCTGCATGCTGAAGAGCCTTGGAGTCTCACCAGTAGTAGCTGAAAGAGATTTCTCCTGCCCCTGGCCTCCAGTGCTGGCTTTCCCTCTGGCCCACCTGGTTTAAACTGGAGTCTTCCCTGCACTCCCCTCCCAGTTGTACCCCTTGATACTGTTGTGGGGCTTGTTAAGACCTCCCGGAAGCCTGCTTAAGAGATCCAGTGCACTCCTGGGTGAGGAGTGCCCCTTCCTTATCCAGTTAGGCGCAGTCACTTCTAACGCAAGCCCCAGACCAAATGTTCTGAAGGTTATGACCAAGTTGTTTTGCTTGCAGGCAAAACAGCAACAAATGTTCTGTGAATTGTGAGTAAGCGAGGGAGTAAATTAATGGACTTGATCTGTTTATCCCAAGGCTGTATCTGATGGGTGTCAAGTCAATTACTGTTTCCCTTCTTGATAGTGATCATAACTAGAGTTTCAGGTTTTCTGAAAGCTTGCTTGCTTGTTGAAAAGAGATTGTTTGCTTCTTTTTAAGATCCTCTCCAGGGTCTACACCCGTTTGTTTATTCACTCTGAATCTCCTGTTCCTTTCCCAAGTAGGAGACAGTTTGGTCACCTTAATATCCAAGTGTTTCTTTCCATTGACAGATGATTATTTCTTTGCTTTATTAGCAATCATCTTCTGCTCTGAGCTGGCTAATAAACTGATTCAATGAGCTGTACGAGTTATTCCCCCTCCACCCCCCTGCCCCACTTCCTCTGACGGCTTGCATTTCTCACTGAAGAATGCCATCTTTCACTGGTCCTAATGCTCTGTACCGTTTTTTTTGATACCCATACATGATACAAGCCTTTGAATAGGCTAGCTGTCATTCATTACAGGTTTTTGATTGAGACCAGATGTGATGGCTGTTAACCACTGTAGGGTGGCGAAGGTCTGAGGTGACTTATTTCCAATCTTTTCTTGGGTAACTTCAGAAATAGCGACCTTCAGTCCCTGCCTGTCATGCAAAAGAGTAGAACAGAACTGTGTTCAAATACAGTGATTTTGCTTTGAAAGCCATATGTTTTTGTCTCTGTCGAAGTCTAAGTCTCGAAGGATCTGTGGAAGTTGAGCCCAGCTGATAAAAGGAATGGAACTGGCCATTTATTATTTTAGCTAGTAAAAGAGGATATTGTATATTAGCTTTTTCACACTCCAAGGCACTAGCAACAGAATGAAGGTTAAAGGTGTCTGATATTCTCAATTAAAGAATGGAGCCTTTGTTTTTAGCACAGTATGCAGCTGAGACAGAAGGAATATGCCAGGAAATGAAAACCAGGTGGTTTGGGTTTGAATTTTTAAGACCAAAGAAATGACCTTCAAAAAAGGCTATTTCCTCACTTAATAAAAATAAGTTAAATGTATACAAAATTAATTATTCTCTACATTGGTTGGCAGATGTTTCTGTACATGTATCTTATGTTTTCACAGAACAAACACAATGATGAATAGATTTGCCTTAAAAACCCTGCTGAGATGTAACTAGATATTTCTGTAACACTAGGTACTAAGTTAATTTTGACCAGATTGGGAGGTACATAATACCCAGTGAAAGCAGGCAGAGATTTTTTGTCTCACTGCAATATGTATTAGACATTCAGCTGCATACAAATATTACTGTTAATATTTCTGTAATAATACTAGCAGTTACATGGTACTACCAATCTTGTGTCAGTACCTTGAAAAAAAACGCACCACCCTGACATTTAAAAAAAAAAAAAAAAAGCAAAATCAAGGGCATAATTGTTTCTTACTCCCTTCTGTTTATTATGATACTTATTGTAAAGGATGTAACCACGCTGTCCTGGCTTCAGCTGGGATAGAGTTAATTTTCTTTCTAGTAGCTGGTATAGTGTTATGTTTTGGATTTAGTGTGAGAATAATGTTGATAACACACTGATGTTTTCAGTTCTTGCTAAGTAGTGCTGATCCTAAGTTAAGGATTTTTTAGTTTCCCGTGCTCTGCCAGCAAGCAGGTGTACAAGAAGCTGAGAGGGAGCACAGAGAGCACAGCTGACCTGTGCTAGCCAAAAGGATATTCCACACTTTAGAATATCAGGCTCGGTATAGAAACTGGGGAGAGTTGGCTGGGAGGGGTGGATCACTGCCTGGGCATTGGTCAGCAAGTGGTGAGCAATTGCATTGTGCATCGCTTGCCTTTTCTCATGTCTAATGTCTCTCTTTTTTGTTTTGTTTTGTTATATTCCTTTTTATTGCAATTATTATATTTTGTTGTTGTATTTTATTTTACTTATTAAACCGTTCTTATCTCAACCCATGAGTTTTACTTCTGGTTTTTTTGGTTTTCCTCCCGATCCCACTGGGAGGGGGGAGGAGTGAGTGAGTGGCTGTGTGGTGCCTAGTTGCTGGCTGGGGTTAAACCATGACACATGGTAACTTAAACTTGGCATAAGGCATCTGTAAAATGAAATGACAAGTTAATAATTTAACACAATTACAATTTTTTTCAGGGACCACTTTAATTTAAAGCTTAGAAAACTAGACACGACACACTTTGCAAATTGGCTTGGTTTTGTTCTCTCTAAAATGGTGAACGCAACTTTGTAGTGACAAGCTGCGGGGTCACTTTGTTACCCACGCAGCAGTGCAATTGTAGTTGCCATTAGAGCTCCACAAAATTCTGTATTGCAGCTGTCGTCTCCTGCGGTGGCAGGCTACATCACAGGATTTGCTGTTTGCCCAAATGATGCTAGAGAAGTGTATTGGACTGCAGGTGTAAAGCTGCTTCTCCCGCTGACTGGGGTTTGCAGTGCAGGCCCTAGTGCCACGTGCTTTTCTGTGGCAAGAGATTCATTCACATGTTGTGACTCAAGAAGCACTCTCAGGTGGTTGCTGAGAAGCTTCTTTTGCAGCATTCTCCTCTGAGAAACTTGAGCTTTCTGCTCAGTATCTAAATTAAGGCTAGAGGTGCTTGTTGATATGGGTGGTTTTGTCTGTGTGAACTAACACAGTTATACCGAGTTGTAGAATGTGTTTAAAGGCAAAGTGTACTTTCTTCAAGTAGCTGAGTCAAAGCCTGGTTTATCTTAATTAGGCAGTATGTTTCCAAGAATAGCTTTTCTTGTCTGCGCTTATGCTGTGCTTCAGTATGTTGTTTGAAATCTTCTGCCGTCTGCACACAGAGTATGATAGGTCTAGGACAGCAGCTGACCAAGATTCATACAAGAAACTCAACCTTACTTTTCCTGAGTTTTTGCTGACTGTAATCTGGTACTGTACTGAAGATGTAAATGGGCTTCTTGACTTGCCAAGTTTAATGAACAAGTCTCTTTGTCCAAAATGCTTCCCTGCTAGTCATCACCACCTTGTGGGTTTTTTATTTTGTTGTTTTGTGTATAAAATTTAGCAGAAAGTTCCTGCAGAGTTTACAGGAACAAAGATGTTTAATTACCAAATGCTGTCATACACATACTGTTTGTTCACTATTTGTAGGAAGTTAAAATTAGTAATTGCATAAGCCTTTGCATGGTTTATATATTAAGATCTTTCTCTGAATCACTGTCTGAAGATGGGAGTATAACTTCCCAGTATTAATAAGCACACTTTCCAGTATTAATATGCATTTATTTGCCCATGTGCAAGTAAAAAATGCATATATGCTCCTGGATGCAGCTTGCGTTTTCTCTCATGGCCACTTACAGTTTCTTTCTATACTTTTGTGTTGAGGTAGCTCTTGGGCGTTTCAGTCTTTGGAGACAGGCCTGCAGTACAAACTTCTTGGAGTTACTTCATTTTCGTTATTCTCTTGGTTTCAGAAATGCAAGTCTGCTGTTTGTGACAACTTGTCAGCTGCCAGCTCTATATCCTTTGTGCTGATGTAATGCCATGTACCACAGTCATCCACCCTTCAAAAATCTTGTTTTTCCTGGAGTGAATATTCAGTGATTTAAAAACAGAAAAAAAACCCACCAAAACAAAACACAAAATCCGACCACCACAACATTTGCATTTTGGCTTGTATCGCTAGTTGCTTGGATTGCATCCATTTTGGGTTATTTTTAATCCCTTTCCAAATGAGTCTTACAAAGCTTTCTCCAATGTCAGAGAAGAGGCCTCCAGTAAGGATCTTTGCCGGCACTGCTGTGAGGGATGCCTATGTGATACAGATACTGGCTTTTGGGAGATGTTTTGGGACTTCCTGTGCAGTTCAGCTGTCAACTTCCTGACACATCTGTTAACGGTTTTACCTCTGTTCTTGCTTCCTTTCGGTTTCTTGGGGCATCTCTTGTCTACCTCTGGAGTTTTGCTGCTATGGCTTGTAATTTTTCTCCCCAAAGGAATTAACATGCATCTGATTGTAATACTTCTGTTACCGTTGCTTGCAAATCATCTCTTTGTAAACACATGTGGTCCTTTCATTTATTCTCCCCGATTTCAGGAATGTGTGCTCTTTCCATTGATAAACAAAAGTTGTAATCCTTGACCCCGCTCAATTCTTCTTTTTAACACCCAAACTGATGAGCAATTAATTTTAACTTTTTATTTCAAACATGTTTAATCTGTTCCATTTTTATATTGTTTGTCTCTCTAACTGGATCATTTTCTTGTTAGATCACATCCATTTTATATTGCTTAAAGCCAAAACAAAACTCCAGGTATCCTGATCAAGATAGTAGTCCGACTTTGCTTTAAGTACCTGCTACCACTGTGTTGAACTCAAGTGCTTTATTGTTTACCCCAGAATATATTTCTCAAGGATGAAGAGTTAAGGTCTGGATCCTTGGTCCAGTGTTATGTAGAGTAAGGGTCTTAACAAGCAAACACGTTTGCTTTACTCTCTTAATTTAAGGTTAAAATGTGGAACTGTCTAGCACACTTTGTCTGTTGTCTTGTCAAAAGTTTATGTGCTTGAAATTGGGCAAGTGGGGGTGTAAAGAAGGAGCAGTGCATAGTGATTAAAGTACAGTAGCTGGTACTGGGACTTGCTACTCTGCCAAAGTATTTGCTCAATGACTCAATTGCTGAACTTTTCTGGAAAACAGAAATTGTGACATTTAGTTCTTGGAAACCAGTCTGAGGGGAGTCAAAGGGATCTTACAATAAATTAGAGGACAGTTGTTACCTTATTCCAAGAGGTGCTGTTGGACTAGAAGAGGCACTGACTAAAGCATTGGTCCCAGAAAGAAAAGAAGAAGAAAATGTATTTGGCGTGCAAATTACTAATTTTATCTGCTGTCCTCTTGCACTTTGTCTGTGTAGGCATTGTATGTAGTTACTTTGTGAAGTTCTTTGTTTCATTTTAACTACCACGTATCCCTGAAAGCTGACACTTCTAACACCAGTTTCTGTGAGGAAAAAGGCATTTATACTGTGGAAACAATGGGCTTAGTGCTAGTTTTAGAGCCTGTAGGAACGAGTGCCAGGGTCTGACCTCTGAGGAGACCGGGAGATGTAGGTCTGCAAGCCACGACTGAGCTGGTGAATCCACTCTAAATCTTGCAAGAGACATTGAGGCCAACCAGCTCCCTGGGCTCGAGCACCTGGGCTGTGCGCAGCGAGGGAGTGCTCTGCCAGTGATGCTTGCAATCCCCTCCTCTTCCTTTTCTTCCAGTGATGTTGAAGTGGATCAATCTGCTTTATTCTCCCTCATATTCAAGCAGTCTAAGAAATACTGCAATTTAGTAGCTGTTGAAAATTTAAGCATTTACTTGCATCTGGGGTAAACTATTGCAAGGCGTGTTTAGAGCGTGGATTCTCCCCAGCAGTCTGCCCACAGGAAGATATCCGAAAGCCCAGCTGGTGCTGTTTACTATGGCAGAACAATACTTTCCATCCTTCAGGAGGTAGGTTCCCTTTCCTTCCCAGGGCTTGGCTGTGTCTCATTACTGTGATAAGAATGCTTCTTAGTGTTTCTTTTTTCGTATCGGCTAAACTGACTTGCTGGAGTGAACTTGGGCCATCTGGCCTAATGCTGGAAAGGAAGAGTACAGCCTGCTGTCAGCTATCTTAAGCTGCTAGCAAATCAGCAGTGTGACATGGAGGACTTAGTAAGGAGTCTCACGCTGAACTGCAGACCATCATGATTAAAAGCAGTCTGCCCTACTTGGCATGCTGGTTCAAGATGTTGCTGTTTAGTGGGGAGCATTCTGGTAATACAGACTTAGCTTTTCCTGCCTCTCTGACTGTGTCCTCCTCCCCACTTCCATGTAGGTGGGTTTGAATCCATAACATACTGTTTGGAGAATTAGTTTCTCGCATAGTCAACATAGTCACAGAATTGCTGAAATCCAGTACTGAAACATGTTGTTTCCTGTGCTAAAGGAACTGCCAAACCTGCCAGGAAGCCCTGCGTGATAGGTGTGTGATTAGTAACGTGTTATTTTATTGTAAGTACTAGTTAATTCTGCTGTGGCTGGACAGCAGAGTTAAGATGTTAATGCATCATTAAATCATTAGTACTAGTATACAAGCATAAATTTGTTTTTAATGTGAAGTAAACAATCAGAAAAGTTATATCCTGATACACTCACGCAGTTTTGTTTAGAGAGATAATGGAATGAGCTCTCACCTTGCCATTCCGCAAAGATGCAGGTTTGACATTTTTGAACTCCAACAATCATCTCCCTTACCTGAACACTGGCTGCTTCATGGCACTGTTTTTTCTACCAGCAAGGTGTTTTTTCATTCTCACTATGCTCTGGGATTTAAGGAATTAGAGGGGAGTAAGGCAGCTGTACCATAAGCTTAGAAGCTCATTTCTGACCCACTTTATTCTTGTAGCTGTATCTGATTATGTCTGGAGATGTTAATAGTGACATTATCTGGAGCACAGCCATTGACCCAGTCTTCTGATCTTGCAAGAGGATCAGGGAAGACATCTGTACCTGTGCAGAATCTTACAAACGTCCTTGAGGCATCATGCAAGTGCAGGGCCCATCTGTATGGGCTGAATCCATAGATTTTTATCTGGGGACCAGGCACATGTGCTGAGCATTATTTATTCCATCCATTGCCGAGTCAAAATACTGTGTAAAATGCATGTTTGAGAATATACAATGCCAAAAGAACTTTATTGTATTCTGCATATGTAAAGGGTACTTCACATTATTTCTTACAAAGATGTAGCAGAGGTTCATGTTGTATGAGCTCTGAAAGGCTTTTACAGTGAAAGACAAATCCATTTAAAAGTATTTTAATAGACTGCAACAGTTACTCAAGTTGGAGTCATGACTTTCCTCTCAGATACTTTGTTCCAACTCACATAAGTAGAGGGCGGGCTCCCCATTTTTTAGAGGGAAAGTAGGGTTTAGTTGGAAACACCTCTTGTTTTTAGTCTGTTGGATCTTTTTCGTTTGTTCATTGAAGACTCTCAGCAGTTCACGCACAGGGGCTGGGTTTTGGTAAGAACATGCAGGATGAACTGATGATGTTTGTAAGTCAGAGCAAGGTCATATGCTATCCAACAATCCAGTACAAGTAACACCGGCCAACCACAAGATCTTCCTGTTTGTGGCACTTTCTGCATGGGCTTCACCAGTGCCAGTATGTGCTGTGGACTTTCCTAGGATGCATTTTGCAGGCAGTACGGCCATCAGGCAGGACACTATAATTTCACCCACATCATTGCAGTTAAGGATGGATTCCTGCCTCTCTCTCTTTCTCTCCAGTCGCTATAGGGCTTTAAGAGACACTCCTGATCTAAAGAATTTTTTTTTTTTTTCCCTCCCAGGAATACAATATGCCCCTGTCAAAACAATCAGTTGTTAATTCTGATGAATGTATGTAATTAGTAAAAACAGAACAACCTCTTGGAGAAATGGAACTTCCATCAAAATCTTACAAAATTCTCCTTCCATTACCTTGTTTGGAAATGAAAAGAGGTTGGGGTAGAGAATGCTTTGTTTTCTTTTTCTTTGGAAACATCCTTATTTGGCATCTGCAAAGCATTTACATTCCCTAGTTCTGGATCAAAGTCCTTTCATGGCTCATGTTACTTATTTCCTTCTTTAACTGAAGCACAGAAAGAAAAATGGGTTTTTCCTCCCTCAGGCTTACAGTATAAACCATTGTAAAAAGTCAAATCCCAGTTTTTAGCAAGGAAGTAGCAAGAATGAGGAATAAAACATCTAAAAATGTATAATCTGAAGAACCACCACCACCTACTTCAGAATGAATGCTGTCAGTAAATGCAAGTCTCTATAACAGTTATGAAGTATGTAAAGTAAAATTTAGTAAAACTAAACTAAGATAACTGTGCTGCTGGATTGCCTTTATTCCTCATGTTCCAAAGGTTTGTGCTCTTCAGGGGAGGAACTTTGTCTTCTTCAGACTGTGTAGTGGCTAGTACAGTTGGTCAAGTATTGGGATACAAACTTCAGTTGGACCAGGCGCTAGAAACATTAGAAGCAAAACACTGTTTGCTTTTATTGCATGAGTGGCAGGATGAAATTGGGAGTTGGTGGAATTATTTTCTGATAGAAGAACAAGAAACTCCTGTGAATCAGCTATGACACATGATCTTGTTTTAAATTTGCAGGAGAGTGTGGATAGTTTCATTTCTGAATGCAGAACAAACTCTTTCCAAGTCTGCCCCTCCCATTGATTCTGTGCCCCAAAGAGCTTGGTGTTTCTGCTTATTTTCAGAGCTGTTCTGGCAATTCTTCTGGCTTCTTGCCTTTTGTAGACACATGGAGCTGAGCCCCATCACCCCCTTCAGTTTGCAGACAAGCCTCTAGGCTGTGGCCTGTGACTGTGAATATTGGCTCTTTGCTGTTTCCAAGTATTGCTGCAGCACAAGGGTATATAATGGCTGTTTCTGATTTATCTTCTAGGAAGAATTTGGACATCTATCAGTTTTAGCATGGCCTGCGATGATCCAACTAGCTTGAGGTAAGCTGGTACCATAACATATGTACTCTTTGTTTCCCCAGCTTTGCTCTCCTGAAAACAAATCATAAATTCTCATCTGTGTTTTAGTGTATTCAGATATTTTAATTGTTTTATTTCACAGACCTTCATTCTGTGAAGTTCTAGTCTAGTGTTCCCTTTTTGTAAGGGAATATATAGTACTGCATAGCATGTTTTGTATTTAACCATAAAGCAACACGGACTACAGTCTGTTAGGCTGATTTGTTTCCATTAGCTTCCATCCAGCAGATGTGAACTTAATCCAGACTTACAGCATTCCTCCAAAAATGTTACTGACACACTGTGTCACATCGTTCTCCCCACAGAGCTCTTGGCCCCATAACTTCTCTGATGAAAGGGAAAAAAACCTCCCTTTGGACTATGAGCTAACCTCTTAATATCAGAGAGAAAACTACTACAGTGCTGCTCCCTCCTTGGTGGCAACTGCATGTTAGTTGCTGTGTGCTTCCACACCACTTCTAATTAAATGCAATTTCAGGGATGGGATTTCTTTGTGTGACTTGAAAAATGAAGTCTCTTGTTGGCTTTTGGGCACTGTGAAAAATATAATTGAGTTTGGAGTAGGAATTTGCTAGCAGAACAGTCCCAAATCTTATCTGGGTCTTAGAGCTGTTGTTGGACTTGTTAGTTCCTGGCAGAGGCTCAGCCATAGGCCCTTTCTTCCTCTCTGCACAGTGAGAATGGATTGATGTGGATTCTTACCTAATTTAGCTTGTGCCATGCTCCTCACTTCTAAGACTGTGACTTTGGACAACCGACCTGGTTGCTTCTTTCCAAAATTACTCTGTTTCAGCCGATAGATTTCAACATTGCTGGTGTGCATCTATCGGTGTCCCATCGGCTGTACATAGTACTAGACAGAAGTGGAGATTATGCAGGTACTGAGAAGCAAAAAGACCAAGGACACGAAATCTTGTTATGTTAAAATAAAGATGATGTCCTGATGCAACTGAGATTAAAATTTGGTATTTTATATTAGTGCGACAGTTCAATGAATTTCATCATGAGGATGAAAGTTAAAAAGAGCTTCAAAGCTAGGGATTACAAATAACTAATTGAGGGATTACAAATAACTAATTGATGTAGGTTATTTAGGTGACGTGAGTGTATAAAGAGAGGTTGGTATAGTGTCCATTTGAACTATCAATGATCTCTTTCTAATGAGTATGACTCCTCAGATAAATACAACTTGCACAACTACCTGATGTTACACTCAGAGGGGTACACAGGATGTTTCAATATAACAGGAATCCTACCCCCTGGAGACCATTTGCTGAATTCTTCAAAAGTCAGGCATGCTTCAAAATGTAAGTCAGTGGAAAATGAGGAGTTAGATTAAAAAAGAATACTTCAAAGCTGGTGAATCACTTCAGACCATGAGTACTGGAAGGTACTGCTTTTAAAGGCCAAAGACTGTTGTCCTGAGTTGGGGGGTGGGTAGGATTGGACTACTTTAAACTCATATATACTTACACTATGCACAAGGAAGCCCTAAGAATACTTTTCTTAAGTCTTCTATTTTCTTTCCATGTTTCCTTTAGAAGATCAATGACATGGGAGACTTAAGGTATTATATATACCCATAAATGTAATAGGGCTCAGAACAGAAAATTTAAATACTGAACTTTCTTCTCACTAACTTGGTTTTGTTCATTCTTTCTTCTTTTTTTTTCTTCATTTCTCTTTCTTCTTTTTTAACTCCAGTACCTTAGCACCAGCTGGTGTAGAGTGTCTTGGTACAGAGTCCAGACTCCACAGCCAGGCCGTAGTGTGGTAAAGTGTCCAATGTAGGGGGTTTTTGTTTGTCTGTTGGAAAACTTAAAGCAGAATCGGACAACTTGGTATTTTCCAGGAAAGAAGGACAGGAGATAAAAGTAAAAACCCCAAACAAACAGCAAATAACCCAGATCTCTCTGGCCTGTTTTGTGATACAAGGCAGCAAAAAGCATAGGCATTTTCTTCCCTCTTGTCCTGTCCTCACTGCATCATGTGAAACTTTGTCCAAAGCCTGTGGAAGTCAACGTATCTTTCTACTGACTTACCTGGTTTCTAGATTGAGCACTGGGCTACATACGTGACAAATTGCTGAAAAATTTGTTGTAGCCCGTCTCTCGTCAGGGATGGTAAAGATAGAGATGTATTTGCACAGGCCATTAACACATTGCTTTAAGAACTGAAGTGAGCTGAATGCTTACCACTGTCAGTGAAATCTTCCTCTTTTGTAGAGGTGCATTTCTAGACAGGTGTAACCAGAAAGTTGACCCAGCTTGGCCTGTTTAGTTGTCATGTACCTTAATTCCTCCCCTGTTTTCAATACCTAGTACTAGTTACATGGGCATCTGCGAGAGAGGTGCTAGCTAAGACCAACTGAAAGAACACGTTAACACGTGGGGGAGTGTTTATTCCTTTTTGGTTAACGCAGCAGAAGGCTGCAATAGTTATGATTTCAGCTTCGAATTCACAGCTTCCAATTGCATCATATGTCTAAGCCTCTCTGTGCCTTAACTACATGGCTGCAGAAGTATAATCAAATAGTATTTTAAATGAGAGGAGGCCTGTGTCTGGTTAAGAGGAGGTGCTGCTAAGATCTGCTCTTCTCCCCTCTCTGCCCTTATCAGTGGATTGATTAATTCCATTTCATCCTTCACCTCCCCCTCCCCCCCCCAAATGTAAGTATTAGACAAGTAGAACTTGGGATAGAAAATAATCTCCCTTGGGAAAAAAAATAAAATAAACTCTGCCTTGTGAAAATAAACTATACCAAAACAGAAGGGAGAAGATTTCGAGAGGGCAACGACAGGCAGCTTGAAGCATCTTCTGAGGTGACTGTGCCCCTCCCACCCCCCAATCACCCGGTGTGCTGTAGCGGTGCAGGAGGGGGAGATGGTGACAGCAATAATTAGTTACTGTCTCTGGTGTTTCACTTGCTGAGTCTCCTGCTGTGGCCTGTGTTTGCCCTTCTATTTCAAATTCACACAGCTCTGTATGTTTTTGCTTGTTTCCACCACTGCAGTCTCATAATGACGCTTATACATCACTCTAATCTGACTCCCACCGAGTCTGTAAGGGAGAAGAAAGCACAGCAGGATGCTTATGTGCTGCAGTTAGAGGATAGGCAACAGGTAGAGACCAGAGGCATGCTAGATACCTGAAGTCATTAGAAATGATTGGAGATAACAAATGTATATACTGCCATCAGTCTTGTCTTTCATCCATGCTCAACAGTGGCAAATAAACACTGCTAAGGAATATGCCGACTGTATTTACTTTAGCTTTCTTCATGAGACAGGAGCCAAACACATGTCTAGGAACAATTGCACCCTCCATCTGTGAGTGATCAGCCTGCTTAAATACAACAGCAGACCTGACTTTGGAGAGCAGAACAGAGCTGAGCCCTTCCCCTGCCTTTGCTGCTCAGCTGTGCAGGCAGAGCAGGAGCAGGGTGGTGGTGCAGACTTCTGGCTGCCTTAAAGTGACCACATCCTGTTAGGCTGTGGAAACACCAGAATAATGCAGAGATCTGTCTGTCTGAGATGTAGGAGCGCTTGTGGGGATCCAGCAGATAATTTGCAGACACGTTTGTATTGCTGCAGGAGGAACAGTGGTGCAGGGAGAGCTCCTGACCTTGCTCCTGCACTTGGTCTGTTCACCTGCTTCCTACCTGTGTCCTGGTCCCCTGTAGCATTTAAGTACAGTGCAAATGGATTTATTTCAACGAGGTTGCTTTATTCTTCTCTGGTGCAGCTCCCAGACATTGTTTTCCTGATGCTGGATGGGAAGACTAACACTATGTCTGTGATGGCAGAGTAATGCTCAGAGCAGCAGCCGGTGGCCTTTACCCGAGGTCCTTCCCCAGCCACGTTGGAGTGCCGCACCTCACAATGTGGGAGAGTTTCCTTGCACGAGCAGGAAGCCAGGCACCATGAGACTGGGTTGCTCACCCAGGACCATGCAGGAACACTGGGGCATGAGAGAATTGATAGTGAGTCTCTTAAGTACTAAATCAGTGCCCAAACCAAGACTTGCAACATTGCACCACGTGAAAGTGGCATGTGAGATCTTAACAAAGGGCAGATTGTTTGTGATGATGCTTAAGTTCTGTTGAAGTCACATGCTTAAATCTGAGCGTGCCTGGGAGTTTTGCTGAGCCCAAGTGGATGTAAGAATGCTAAGTGCTTTCCCGACACAAAATCCGAATGAGGAAGTGGCTCATGCATGTACAACTGCTAACAGCAAATGGTCTTCATCCAATTTCAGATGGAAGTGGAGGAACTTTGGTTTTCCTGGNGGGGGCAGGGAAGGCAGAGGCCTGTTACAGCGGGCCTGTATCCTACAGAGCCCTATTGTGTTGTAGCCAGAAGATCAAGAAATCTCAGTATGGGCAGCTGTAAAATATTTGGGGCAGTTCTGTTCTTCCTTGCTGTTGGCTAGGAATTGCTTGAGTGCTAAAGTTCAAGGCTTCATATTCCTCTTTTGCTTTTTAAAATATGTAATGGGGGTGTGTGTTTGTGTTTTATAGAAGAGTTCAACTGGATGCACAGAATCCTTTTAGGATTGGGCACTGGTCAGTAAGGAACAAATGCACCAGCCATCCGTAGAGGGTTTCGTTCCACTTCCCTTGTCAAAGGCCCAGTGTAGCCCTAGGGCTTTTTCCTTTCCAAATACATCTTTCATCCAATATGACAATATCTGGCAAGCTCAAGCGTATTCTTAAGGCTGTTGCACACCTGTTTTGATTATACTCATTAATGTCTCAGTTTGGAAAGTCAACATAATGCTACAGGTTTGAGTTGCAGGTATGACCATTACTTGAAAAATTAGCTCTGGATACTTACGTCTTTGTGCCTCTTCTTCCCAAAAAAGACAGCTGAGCATACTGCATCATTTCACATGAAAATGTGCTATGAAATTACTGTTATGTACCAGCCAGGGCTAAGATGTTGAGGAAAATAGCTTAGAAAAGACAGTTGATTCTGCATGTTATGTTAGAAGCCTGTAACATAGCTGTGTTATTTTGTGAACAGGAGAGGAGGACGTTGTCCTTTCAGAGAAATCTTTGCCTCCTTTGCTGTGATGGCAATGGCTGTAGCACTCTGACTAATCTTGGCAGTTCGTGCAAATGACACTTTAAATAGATAGTGTCAATACAATTGTAAGGGCCTCTCTAAACTGAGTGCTGCCCTGTTAATACAGGATGCGAACACTTTCTGTTGTCCTGCATGCACCAGGTGTGCCTTCCCAAGGAGCGGCATTGTAGATGGTTGGTCCTCCCATACGCTGTCCTGTGGGGCCTGAGAAAGTGGAGCTGGCAGGAAACTGTGCTTGTTGGGAGCAAAAGATTTCCAAAATATATTTTAACACTAGCTTGCATCTAGCCCAATTATTTACTCCCAAGGAACTGGGCTCCTACTGTATCAGCAGACTTCTGTTCAGATGCATACCGTCAGCTTAGCTCCCTGACAGGAGATTGTCGGGGGTCTTAAAGAAGAAGGTACAAGGGTTTGTACCAGATTCTTAGATCGGTAAGTGAGGGGAGCACAGAGCAAATCTGAAAATCATTTTTCTTATGTATCCACCAAGTTTAACTGCAGGGAAAATGCTATGGTGAATGCTAAGTCCTTGGAAATAGACCTTTACAATGGAAAATAACAGAACAGACCTTTCCTTATAATACTGAAAGTTCCCTCCATTCTCTCTTCATTTTTTTGCTTGTTCTCAGCTGGAAGTTAACTTCTGCTTACTTCTGACCTCTGTGTGGTGAGCGTGTGTTTCGACAGAGCCTGGGAGCGGACTGTTAAAGCAGAATTTCTGGATTGAATGAGTGGGACACAGAAAGGCTCCAGTCCATGGTGCATGGCAGTGCAGGGCTGCCAACTGCCCTTCTTAGCGTGTGGCTTGACACAGAGCAAATCTGCCAATGCAAGAGTAATGCTTCTAGGTGTTTTGGCATGATGAAGACCATAAGGGGTGAAGATATTTAAAAAAAAACCAACTGCCTGAATTCATACATTCTTAACAGGTACTAGATTCTCTCTTGATGCTTTTTTATTTTTTTCTTTAAAAGACTGATTTATATAAACACTGTTTTTCCCTTAAGACCCCTTTAAAATAGATGGAGTCAAAATGTGTTGTAACTTGTATGTTATTTTTAATCCCCATTTATAATGCCTCAGAAGCCTGAAACCAACATCTGTTTCCTTCTTGGATTGGTTTTCTTCCATAAAAGACCCCTCCCCCCCCCCCTTTTTTTTTTTTAACTGCTTAATAGTCATTCTGTTCTGTAATCAAGGGTTGAAAAGTCATAAATTGCAGTCATATTGGATGCGTTGTGGGGTACAGGAGCTTGTTACTGCAGAACCTAACCTGTGGGGAAATACCTGGCCTCTCTGCAACACGGAGGAGGGGAAGAGGGGAATCTTCAATCCTTTGCTCTTCAGTTACGTGTCCTTGGAAAAATGTAATTACGCTCATTACCTTAGTGTGTTTGTAACTCCTGTTGCTGTGTGTTGTGCCAGTGATTTTAATCAAATCACATGCTTCAGGGATTCAGCTCGTCAGCTCTGAGGGGTAAGAAAGAATTTATCCCTTCATGTTTGTTTTTTTTTTTTTTT
>VYZV01030375.1:51916-89149 GCA_013401275.1 Pandion haliaetus | reverse complement strand
GCCCGCCGAACCGCCGCAGATGCGCTTCTCTTCCTCTCCCGGCGGACATTGTCTCGGCCGGGGCCGGGGCCGGGGCCGGGCAGGGCGCAGCTCGCGGGCCGTCGCGGCGGCGGCAGCCGGGTACTCGCCTCAGGCGCTCGGCGGTCCCCCGCCGCGCAGCCGAACGTGTCGTCCTCGTCGCCCCGCGGTCTTCGGAATCCTGACATCTCCCGCCGGCGGGGTGGGATGGAAGTGGCTGTTGGCTCGTTTCGAAAAACCTCTCGGCTCTCCTCATCCTTCCTTGGGATTTCTCCCTCGTTTTGTTGCCGTGCCATGCGTATCAGTTATCTTTCCTGTCACCTTTTTACTTAGAAAATGCCTGTTTGGTTCAGCTGTCACACTTGTTTGCAGGCTACTAGGAAAACCCATAGTATTAAACCCTTAGATTGTGTTAAATTTAGCAATGGGCAGGCAGCTGTAATCAGTATTAAAGTATTTCTTATTGCTGGTAGTTAAAAGCATTTAAAAATATTTAGTAAATTGATATTATGGCTCCCACATCCTGATTTATTCATATACTCTACCAACTGTTACACGCTTTGCGTGCTTTAATCTGCTATTTTTAATTTAACGTGGTCTGCCTGTGATCTGCAGCGTGGGTGTCCTGCAAGCCTCATACCTTCCTGTTGAGTCCAGAAGGACTGTCTGCAGCCGGCCTCTCTCCAAATACCCTTTACTTGGAGATCACAAGCCTCACTCACAGTCTATTTATGCTTTTCTAAGAAAATCTTCCACATGCATAAAGCCACTACATAGGATGTTGAAAAGAGTTTTGAAAGGAAAAAAGGATAAAGCTGCTTCTAAAGTAAAAGCGGCACTTCTGTGACCAAGCACAGTCTGTAACGTGTTTTCATGTGTAACAGAAGGCAGTGTTTATGGGCTGTCTCTTGACATGTCCCTCGAACATCCTCATCTTTAGATGTGGTGCTTATGACTGGCAAAGGAAATGTTTCACACCATGAGGCTTCACCATCCTGTAGTGCACAGACTGAGTCTCATAAATTAGGAGATTCAGGTAGGATCTATGCATTAAAAATCCAAACAGCAAGCATTAATATTAAAAATACATATGTTATAGAGGACCAAAATTGTACCATTTCAGTGCTTTTTACATGTTTAATGAGCCCTTGAATTTACTGACTTTGGAGTTTTTAAACCTTTGCTGGAATTTTGCAGCAAGGATTTTGCTTCAGCAGCAGTAGAAGTCAAAACAGATTTAAGTCAAGTTGATCATGTCTTGATGAAGTCTGTATTGCTATAAAAAAATGATAGACTGTCTTAGCATTCTCCCTTCTCTTCTGAGAACCCTCAAAGCAGAGGGATGAGGCTCCTTAGAGCTGCTATTATGCCCCTGCAGCACACCTGCTTTGTGGACACACAGAATATTGATGGATGCTCCTGGACAGGCTGTGGCCTGGGACATGATATGACAGGCTGATAGTTTTTTCTTTGTGGGTGTGTGTTTCCTGTCATTTACAAAGGGATATGTTGGTCTACCTGTATTCATCCTATTGGATCTCTTAGGATTTTCTTCAGTTTTTTCACCGGATCTTTTTCTTTCACTTCTGAGAGACTGGAGGAGGAGGAAGATGCATTCAAAGCTGGCTGTGGTGCTTCCTCTTAAACTGAGTGCAGAAGTTTACATGTGCCTGTTTCTGCGTATTTGGAACCATTGTTGGCGGACTCTTTCCAACACACGGCCCAAGCAGTTGTAAAGAATGCACTGGGGCGGTGCAGCCTGCAGCAGCAGCCCTGTGTGCTTCAGGCCAAGCTGTACTTTTCACCTACATCAGGTTTGAAGACCACCATCCGCAGGCTGGCCCATCCCTAACTAAAGGGGACACAGTAGCAGCCCCACGTGTTTATAGACAGACCCAGGCAAAACAGAGGTGAAGCTGGGACGAAGAATGACATGCCTGGGAAGATTTGCATTCCTGTAACAACTCCTGCCTGTGCTCAGACTCTCTGAGGCTGCAGGAGCAGGCTTCTGCCTTTCTTCCTGCTCTTGAGGATCAAGGCAATTGTGGCAGCGATAACTTGCAGTGATTCAGGAAACCGTTTCCTTTTGCATAAACACCAGAGGCCACAGTAGTCTGTGCTCTTGCAGTCTCCTGCAATGAGAATTACAGTACGTAGGACACTGCGTACCACACGTACCTGCAGTGGTCAGGACCTGGGCTGCTGTGAGCGTGGGCTGCTTTTCATGCACTGAGTGTAAAGTCTTCAGATATTAGTTACGATGCTCAGGGGAGGTTGACTCTCAAGCTGAGAGCTCTCTCCTCTGCTTGTCATTGTGATTTCTGTAGCCCATACTTTCCTCTGGATCCATGACTTTCTTGACCAGTGAGGAGAGTTTCATGTAGAAGAAGACTAGAGAACTCCCGTGCTGAGAGTTTAAACACGCGTTTCTCTAAGTAACCTGTTTCCTCCTCACCTCCGTTGTTGGCTTCTCTTACCAACTGCACCTAACAGTGCATTGAGCATTCAGACAGATGAGAAATTAATCACACTGTTTCCCATACAGGCTTTGAAGACAGACAGACTTTCATTACTGCTTCTTTTTTGATATAGCTGAAAGGTGCTAAGGTATTGCTATGCTTCATCCTTCAAAGAGATTATCGGTACTTTTGGCTGCATTCACTCCTTAGGCAGGAGAGCTTAGTTTAAGAGTTTAGCGTTAGTATAGGTTAGCTGAATTTGCTTCCAGTGATGGCTAGCTCATCAGTCAGGCCATGAGAAACCCTTAAATCATTTAACCACAGGAAGTGTATTCTACCATCACTTTTTTCTCCATTAATTTCTTCCAGGCCTTCCTTCCTTCAGTAATCCCCCACTAGCCATTTTTGAATGACTAGATGTTAAACTGATAACAACTTAAGATAATTCATAAAACTTAAAATAAATGCCTAGGATTGTAATCTTTGTCTGTAGCGGTGTGTCTGTGCAATTGTCACCGTTCTGATGTTCTAAATATTTCAGTTGTTATATACAAATATTGCAAAACTTACTCTAAATCTTAAAACTTTTATCCATTCCTTTTTTTAACCACCTCTGCAGTGAGTCTTGATCACAGCAAACATGCAAATTGCTTTAAGGACTGAGAAAATTTTTTTTTTCAGTTCTAAGAGTTATTACTGTGCTGTTCCCCATCCAGTTTATTGGTTGTACCTTTTCCATTTTGGTAAGTGTTAGTATTTTATATTATGGGAGGGTGCAGTTGTGTGTGATAAAAGCTTTTGCATTTAAGCTAGAATTCAGAAGGAGCATAAGGTAAACGTTTCAACAAGTGGGTGGCCAGAGGCTTTCAGGTGTGAGTGGCACTGGCAGAGCTCGAGCCTGGCTCTGCACGTATGGGAGGGTATGAAAACCCTTGCTGTGCCCCTCGGGTGCCGTTTGAGGAAACCTGCTTGCTGCAGCTCTTCATTCCTTCCTGTATTTTGAGTTGCCGTGTCCTCCTTCTCATGAATCTCCTTTTGCCTTCGCCAAAGCTCTCTAAGGGTGAAAGTATTGATTTGTTTTTGACTTTTGTGGCTGCTTTTTGAGCAGTAGTTGTCGCCTGGACCCGCCTCTCTCCTGTCATCTGAGTAACCAGCACCAGGGTGCTTCCTGCTGCCGCTCTCCCTGCCTGCTGCCTGCAGTTCTTTGCACAGCTGATTCTTCATGCTTGCACCGAGTAACTTGGTTTCTTGAGAACTGTTTGTTTGCCACTTAAAAGCTTTTCAAGAGAAAGCCCGTTAGTCAAAGTTCTGCTGAGTGTGCTTTTAATCTTCAGGGTTTCCACTGATGGTTCTGGGCAGCCAACACAGACAATTGCTCCTGTCAGCGCTCTGTTGAGAGGGTAAAATATCTTAAATATTTCTCTATGTAAACTTCTGTGCGTTAGCTTTTGGAAAATTATTTTGGAAGAATCTAAGTTTCTGTAGTGTCTCCATCTCATTTCCAGGCTTGCCTTGCCAGCTGAGGCCCTCCTTGTAGGACTGCCAGCAGTGCCCACAGGCCTGCAGGTTGTCTCTGTAGCTAACTCTGTCCTCTTCTTCCTTTTTAAAGCCAATGAAGTCGCTCCGTGTGTGGCTGTGTTTGATATGGGATGCCAGTTCTCTGCCTGCAGAGACCCAGTTGCCTTCGCACACCTCGGCACAAATGTACCCATCGTGCCACATCGGAGGCAGCCACAGTCCGAGCGGCTTGTGTGTGTGGCTGTCCTGCTTGTTGATGTCTGTCAGAGGCTGATGATGCAAGCTCTCCCCTGCCTAGTTGTTGATTACAGTTACGCATGTTTATGGGGGGAAGTGTATCATTCTGTTTTTGAAAGACACTGAGAATGTTTTCTATAAACAAAAGTAAAATGGGAAGTTACCTAGAGGTGAAGCCTGTGTAACTACTTTAAAGAGATATGGTGCAAGCATGAAAATGCTAAGCACTACCAAACTCAGTGGAAAGCTTGCTGTAAATCTGGGACAGGCACAGGCTCTGTCTAGCCTTGAGCCAGTGCACCTGGGGGGTTAAAATTTACTGGGACTTCAGCGTCACCAGCTCAGGCCCTGTATGTACAAAACAAAAAAATTATTTTTAGTCTACCCCTAGAAGCATGCATATGCACGTATAAGGGTAACGAAGCCCAGATAAATGGTTAGTGTGTGCACCTAGGCTGCTATTAAAACTGCAAAACCTCATCCTGTCTCCTGGTATTTTGCCTGTTGTCCTTGATTGTTGAGAGTAATGCAGTGTGACTGGAATTGAAAGGACCATTTATCTCCTTCCCTATCCCAAATGTTTTCCTGTGTCTGACAGTTCTCTGCTGACCATCAGGATTCCTTTTATTATGGTCACAGAGAAACAGCATTAAACAGATGTTTAAATAATTCTAAACAGATGTCAAAGATCATAAAAATCAGCTGGGCAAAGGCTGGACTTGTGTCTGAATACACTTAAAAACAAAATGAATACAACAGTAACAAATAATCTCCTAACAAAACCAATTACATTTCCAAATGATGGTGTTTTTAACTTATTTCAGAATCATTCAGTTGACAAGACTGTCTTTCTGTGTGTCCTTTCTCTCTGACAAGTAAAAGCATCTGAGAAGATGCCCCTGAATCTGCTGTATAAAATATGAACCTATGTCCCATGGCCACAGCCAGCTTGCGGGTTAATTTTGCATGGCGTGAGGTCCCACAATTCCTCCCCTGCTCGTATGATTGCTAGATAATACTAAGGGGTGTATTAATTTGCAGGCTGCCAAGTGTTTTTGAAAGGGCTCATAGCAAGGAAGGCATAATCCGTTTTAGTACAAAATACTCAGGTAGCCACAAAACAAAGGTAACTGTCGGGAAGGAAGAAGGAAGAACTTACCCACAGGAGTGTTTCTCTCTCATTTCTTGTGAAATGAAAATGTGGTTGGACCAAAATAACTCCAGTGAGGCAGCCATTGGTTGTCTAGAGCCATGATGTTCCTAGGCATGCCATACTTACTGCGAGATGTGGCTCCGTGCATTTTAAAATAAAATAAAATAAAAACTTTGGAAAAAATGCAGTGTATCAACATTCTTGCTCTTGTTCAGACTTGTAGGAATGAGGGTCGCTGCCATCTGGTATAGATGGCACCTGAGTTCTGACACATAGAATCGTAGAATCATTTAGGTTGAAAAAGACTTTGAAGATCATCGAGTTCAACTGTAAACCTAATGTGGCAGAGTCCACCACTAAACCATGTCCCTACATGTCTTTTAAATGCCTCCAGGGATGGTCCTGTTCAGAGGAGGTGGGGGTGTGCGTGCTTTGTGTTGCCAAAGAGGGCAAGATACAGGCTTGAAAAGGAAGCTACTTGCTTTTTTTGGTCGTGGCTTCTGCAGTAAGTGTCGCTTTCCGCTAGTTTTGTAGCTCGTTTCAAGTTAAACAAGTACTTTAATCAGGCGAATTTCTGGAGTGGTGTAGGGTGCTCAAGTCTATCATAGATACTTCTTTAGCAGAGAAATCCGCCAGAAGTTTGGTGTTTGGTAATACTGTAAAGGTTTTGTGGTAGTTGCACCTAGATGCCTGGGTTGTTTGAGGGGGTGTGTGCCTGTCATGTTAGGATGTTAGTTTTCTCGAATTGCAGATGGCATCCAGCAAAACTTGCCCTCCTGTGTGCGCTTGAGGTGTGGTATTTTATCCCTGCATGACAAGTACCTCATGACTTCTTCCTGCTCATCTCTTAAATGAAGATGTGGTTGTCATGACTACTTTTAGTAGAGAAATAAATGTTCCTCTCAGCTTGGGCGCTTGTGTAACAGCTTGGTTTGGGCAAGGTGGTGTTTTTATCTGATCCTTGCTCAAGGGTGGGCAGATGATTTCTGTGGCCCAGGAATAAAAGTGCCCAAGCTGGAGCTAGCTGGTCGCTGAATGCAGCGTCTGCTTGTGCTGCGGCTCTCCTGGGCATGGTTTCGAGCCAGTGCTGCTCTTACCGGCAGTACTGCGGCAGTGCTGTTGGTCATGCACTGGTCTTGGGGTCATATCCCTGAGAGCCAGCAAAGAAAACTTTTAAGGGTTGTTTCTAGAGGTCTGGGTGTAGCTGATCTTGCTTGTTCATTGCTGGAGAGGCAGAGACTGGGATTTGGTGCTGATGGGAAGAGTTTCCCCGTGCTGGCCCAGTGCTCTGTGGTGTGTTCACCTGGAGGAGCTGGGCCGGGTGCCTTCTCCTCTTCCTGAAGCTGTCCCCCTGGTTAGCAAATCTCTGACTGTTTGCTTGAGAAATGAGCAGCTTACTCTTTAGGAGCTATCGTTTCAGGCTGTCTGCAGGCTTGGGCAATATTTGTACAAAAGTAATGCTTCAGTGTATTATTAGGCTTCTTTTTAATCTCTTGTGTACATTTTTTTTTTTTTTTTTCTTTCAGTGGTACTAATACAGGTTCTAGTGTCATCAGATGCCTACAGGAGCCAGATATTGTAGGTATAAGCCTATTAGGCAAATGTTTCAAAGTATGTTCTGATAACATTGACCTTTTCTTCTGTTTTTTATTCCTGCTTTTCTTCTTGAATGCCCTGCTTCACATATTGCTGCGTGTGTAAGTTGCAGAACATACAGGTGAGCTAAAGTTGCTGGCAGAATACCTCTGTATTTTAACCATTTAGTTTGAATGCTTATTAGCTGAAAAACTTTGCATTCTCAGCTGTTTCCATTTTAAATTAACAGTTTTTTTTCCAGAAGTACATATCTCACATTTGTCACTTTTATTTTGTTAGCTGGAAAGCTTGGGCTGGAAAGTTCCCACAGCTGCTGTCTGTGGCTTCAGCTTTGTTTTAATTACTGCACTAGAAACATGCAGTAGCATGCTGTTGGAGCCCTTCAGCCTGCTGATGGGTGGGAATCAAAGCATTACAAAATTACATTTAGAGGGAAAATTATTTTGCAGTTTTATCCGAGGGTTTGAGGTCATTATTGAACTTTGCAAGGAGTTGGTCAACAAATTACAGCATTTAGTTGTGGCTAGGACATTCTGAAAAAGTACGTGCTTTTTGATGACAGGCATTTGCATGTGTTTTGCTTTTGGGGGAAGAAAAAGTCTTTCCTGGCTGCAGATGTACAAGCAAAAATGGAGGCCGTTTGATACGTTTCTGCCATGCAGTGCTGAACCTCCTAGCCTAACGTAGGCTTGTCTGCTTGATGTTTGTACTTTGTGTTATGACCTGGTTTTATGTACAGACGTGCATTTTTGTGCTGGTATTATTTGTAATGGCTTGCTTTCTTATTTTAAAAAGAGTACTTGGAGAGAATGCCCTCGCAAGCTCCCACTTCCTCCTCACAGCTCTGTGCTACTGCATCTCTATGAGGAAGTAAGCAAAACCATAATGCTTGACTTCTGCACATGGTCTTAACAGATGTACCTGACAGCATCTATTTACTGAGCTAAGGCTTTAGCTTTTTTTGCATGAAGGAGTTGGTTTCTTATGAAAAACCCTTGTACTATTGAATTATGCATGTGTAGGATTGCTGCAAGGGCCACATTTTGATATCCTTAATGACACAGAAAGTCTGTAAGTAATTGCTAGTGATGAATAATTTGCTGTTTAAGCATTACTATTTCTATTCTGGAGTATTTTGTGATCTCATTATATGACCTTTTTTTCCCCATCTTGCAGCCTTTGTAATTTTACAGACTTGTTGCTCGATCAAATGTTTTTTGTCCATCCAAAAAGCTTTAGCAAAATAGTTGTTTGGTACCTACTGAGTTGCATACCTCTAACTGATGTGTCTGTAAATGAAGCATTACCAGCAGTAGAGAGCATGCAACTTGAAGAAATTTAATAATAAAAATGTAAAAATCAAGTATTGCTATCTGCAATGTATAAACTGAAGAGAAGACAGCAGACAACTGCATCATTAGATGCACAAGGTTTCACATTCTGAATATGATCAAATCATTTCTGGGAAAGCAAACTAGTGTGAACATTAATAAGCATTTATATGCATTTTGTCATCAATAATGTAGGCAGTACCATTCAGATGGAGAACATAACCCATTTTATCATAGCATCATTTTAACGTGATAGGCTACTTGTCTTTCCAAGGTGAAAGGGCTGCAGTTTGCCTTCTGTAATCTTATCCTCAGACGAAGTTTTACTTTTGGCTACGTTGAATCTAGACCAGCTTTGGAGGAATATGGAGAAGCTGCTTTGTATTTATAGTAACGTGCTGGTATCAGCACCTGCCTTTCTATGTTTCTATGTATGAAGTTCATTTTTTTCATACTTATAATAGGCAAAGGTGGACAACATGTCCTTTTCACTAGTGTTTTCATTCTTGCCTTCCTAGGTGGTTTTTTGGGGTTTTTTTTTGAGTAAAGGTTATTTCTTTTGTCTTCTGTGCAATAAGGCAGCGCAGCAAAGCCATGCTTTGCTGTTGGACCTTGCAGGCAGTAGGAGGATGGGTCCACAGGCCACGAGGTTGGGCTGGTGTCTCTGTCTGAGCCAGCCCTCTTGCTGGGTGGGCCGGTGCCAGCAGGGAGCCTGGGATTTCGAAGCTAGAATCCTGCAGTAGTATCTGGTAAAACACTGATTTGCTCAGTGTGGTCTTTAGTTGTTTAACATGCCAAGGGTAAAAAATGAGGGAACAAAGGCCTGAAATACCCCGTATTGTCTTTGTGCTTCCAGCTGCTTTAATGTGCTTGCCAGTTCCACGCAGCATTTATCTCGAATTTAAAATCAAGAGAAGGACTTATTTAGTCATTGACTCCAGGAACATTTCTAAAGTGCTCTACCAATCAAATAAACGTGGTGTGCCAGATCCTGCAACCATTGTCTCTGAGAGGAAGGTGCTTAGGTGAGTGATCCTGCTGCATCCCACTTGATTCGCTAGGCGTGAATCAAGCCTAGTATGAGGAAAATTCTTTCTTTTAATGTAAACAAGCCCTGATCCTTTCAGTATGTGTGTAATGATCCTTTAGGTATATGTGTAATCCTGCTCCTCTGTTAGGAGATGTGGCCCTGCTTCTGTTGGGGTTTTCTGCAGATGGAGCCCATGGCTCACATACCCTTGGCTGGAGGCAGATCTCAGATTTTTTAAGAAGCTGCCAAGGTGGCTTTAGAGGTGAGAGAGGGGGAGGAGGAGGGGGAAGAGCTGCCCTGCAGAGCAGAGTCAGAGAGCACGAGGGATGCTAGGAGGAGGCAGAGGAAGGAGGCAGGCAATGTGTAGCTGGAGGCGCAGTGCTGCTGCCTGATGGCACTGTCAAGAGAAGGTGGTCGTTACCACGGTTTGCAGCAGGAGAGCTGGGGTGCAGAGAAACCCTGTGACTGAGGTTAGGCTGAGAAGGGAGCAGGTGACAGAGCAAGAGCCAAATTCTGATTTACCTTTTCAGTGGCTGATTCGCAGTGCCCTTCCTCCCTGCAAGTTGTTTTAAGACTGTTTAATGTGTGGGCTGATGCCAATCATACGATGTTGCAAGATGAGAAGTGAACAGTGGCATGCAGTTTCATAGCACAGTGTTAAATTCAATGAACATACGGTTTATTTAGATATTTGTTCTATAAAGTGTAAAATCAGCATTGGTGCTGCTTAAGAGAAAGTGCTCTGTTAGGAAATAGTATCTAGGTCACCTGGGAGGTAAAGGTTTATTCTGGCTAATTGCAGTGGGTGGCTGTCTTTGGTCACTAATCCCATGTCATAGGCTTAGTGTTCTGTTCTGGCAGTGCAAACAGTAAAAGGGAGATCAGTGTGTTGTGTATCAATGCCACTTGTTTATACTAACTGCCTGTCTTAATCCACGACTGTGTGACTTTCGGCCACAGAGCACCCACATGAAGCTGGATGGGTTCAGAGGAATGGAGATAGCCTCTCAAATATGAAAACTTACTGTCAGTGGATCAGATGGTGCCCTTTGGGTATGTTCACACAGGTCCATTTCATGTCAGGCTGAAACTGAGCAATCTTCTCACTAAGTTTTGTTTATTACATGTAAATATTTATAGACATATAATCTAGTTTCTAATTTGAAGAGGGTGCTCTTTTAGAAGCATTTTCGTGAAGACTGGTGAATTTGTGCATCACCCCTGCTATCCAGAGGAGTGCTATTTCTTCTCTGCAAATGGAGCTGAACAGATTTGTCCTCCTCCAGAGAAGGGTAAGGCTAGCTCACATAGCTGTGTAGCTCAGAGCACTCACTGCTGGTGGGGAGACTGCACGGCCCAGGAGCGCCCGCATGGCCCGGCTATGCAGGTGCATTTACCTGGGGTAGCTGGTTACGGCAATCCTCGGTGTTAGCCTCTTCCTACAGACATAGGCACAGCTTTCACATTAATCAGGGATTGCATTTAGGGTCTCCCGTTCCTGGGTAAAGTTTGCATATATTAAATGGGGTTTTATGACTGCTTCACACCCTCCAAGGTAGGTATGTGATTTACCAGAGAGCTGCCTGGAAAAGGAGGCACAAATGATGGCAAACGACAGAGCAGGCACATGACCTTTAGCACTTCTTGTTCCCATAGGGCTGGCTGAAGACAACTCCAGACAACTGTCTGAAAACCCTTCTGTGACTCCTTAGAGATGACTCTGTCCAGACACATGGTCTCCAGCCCTTTAAAAGAGGTCTTTAAAGACCTGCACACTTTCAGACAGTTGCCTGGAGAATTCTTTGGTTGACTGTTGCAGGGACAAAAATTAAAAGGAAGTGGACAAGCAGGCGTAATTCAGTGCCTTAAGCTTTGCTCCTTTATATTCTGCCTCCAAAAAGCTCTAGCACCACAGCAGGCTTTCATCTGGTGCCTGTTTACAGCTGCCTGTCCAGTACCCAACAAAAAGGGAAGGCTCCGACCCACAGAAGTTAACAAAATCTCTTCGTGTGTTATGTGGCCCTGTGAGATTCTGTGTTTAGTCTGCTGGATTGAATTGCACTGCTGCTTGCTGGGATATTGGAGCATCAAAAATAAGTGCTGTGTAAATAACTGTGCTTTAGCTATGTGAACGCAATCCCAGAAATAACACTGCATTTGAGAAAGAGTGATTATTTCACTCCTGACACTGCTTCTGTTGCTGTATTTTGTTTGCTTTCACGCAGTAGGCTTGGAGAGAAAACAGTCCAGATTTTTGCCTATTTTTAACAAAGCATTTGGTTAATATATTAATTGAGCCTTGAACACATGCAGTAATAATTTTAAGCCACGGTAGATGTTTCACCAATAAGGTAATTCTCTCTACAGTGAGATAAACAGTTTGCTCAGCCAGAGGAGAGCTTGGTTACTTGTGCCTTACCGCATACATTCATGCGTGTTGTATTCCCCGTTGAGTTGGCTGATCCCTGGTGTTCGTAGCATGACAAGTGGAATCAACATAAAAGCCATCTCTCTGCTGAGGTCTTCCTTAAACGAGTTTAAAAACCAATCAGACCTAGTTTATACTGCCCATGCCCCTTTTTTTGGAAACAAATGTGGTTGAAGAAAAGGTTTGCGTTACCGACAAGCCCTTGGAGGGTAGTTAAAACCGCCTGCGGAAACACAAATAGAAGGGGCTTTACTTGCTTGGGGGCACAGGTGAGGCTGCGGTACCGAGGGTCTGCTCCCCAGTGGACTCCTGGGACCCGATGCTCTCCCTACCTGCATGGCAGAGCCAGGCTTGGGATGCCTTCTCTAGTTTCTCATGCTACTGCCAGGCAAGCCGGGGCGCTGACTTGCCTCGACGCGGTGGGGGGACCACCACAGGTCAGTTAAAGCTGGCGTAGCTTTATCTGCAGTGACTGCCCAGGTCCTTGCTGCTGGGAAGGGGGGCACGTCTGTGCAAATCATTTGTTTCCCCATCCTTAGGAATAGGGATCCAACCTGTGGGCTTTATCTTTCACAGTGGGCATCTGCTTTGTTATGCTGCCAGCCCTTTCCCTAAACAGAGGCTAACCCTGGATTTAAAGATCCTGGAAGGGACAAAGGAGTTCAAGTGTCTTTTTGATCTTTGTTGCTACCCTGAGGTGAAGTTAGATCATTTGCTCTGGCTGATCTTAGTTGTGCTTAGAAATTTACTGAAACAGCTACTCCAAAATAATTATTCTGAATAGATATTTTGGTGTGGGCACTCATATTCTTGCATAAGAACGTCTTTTGCTAGTCTGTCTTAATGCACCATGGAAGCAGAATAACTGCTGACTAATTACTTGAGAATAGCTCTTTTGGTAAATACCTGAGCACAGAAAAGCCCCACTACAAAGAAAAAAGATGCCCCCCATCCCACCCCAATTCAAAAGAGGAGGTTCTTCCCAAGGTATTAAAATACTTCTGTTCATTCATGGTTGTTTAGAAAAGAGCATACCAGTGGTAAGTTTTATGGTGCATGACTTAAAATATTTCATATTAATTAACAAACAAGTACCAATTAATTTTACATTATGATGCTTAAGGAGTAGATTGCAAGGAATGGTATTTAGCAGTGGCTGTTTGGCAATTATGACCTTGTATATAATAACAGACTCAATAAATTCTTGATGTGAGAGAGCACCATTAATCAACACAGAGATAATTAACTGTGCTGCTTACACAGGAAGCGCTGTGCAGAACTGTCTGAATCTCTGTAGTGCTACAGGCTGAAAATGTTTGATTTGTCTGATACCTGGCTCATTCCCACAGAATTTTCCTTCAAAACTGATGCTGAAGAGGGAGCAACATTTCTTCTAGGTAAGTGGGTTCCGCACACTGGTCTCACAGGTCGTTTCCTTCTGTGGCACTGATGCTCTGGCAGACCGTAGCTGTGTCACTGTGTTGCATAGGCTTTCTGTCACCTTCATGGAAAAGGTGGAAGCAAGCCCTGGGAGAAGTGCTGGAGTACAGGAAATATAAAGAGCTCTTGCAACAGTGATTTTGGTGAGGTTAATCCTGTAGGACTACCCAGGAAATTAGGAATCAATGTGATAATTAAGAGTTATGCTCATCAGCTCTCATTTAGACTTTATACAGTTTTTTTTCTTGTGTTTTTTTTTTTTTAATCGTTTGAAAGGTAGCCCAAAAAGGGCAACATGTACAAGATTCAGCACACCTTCAGAGACAAAAGGATTCCATCTCTGTACCACTCACCCCTCCACACTCCAAATAGATCTTGTCATTTTCCTGAATATGTGATGCTGAGAAGTATGGAATTGGCTCAGCCTTTCAGAGTGACACGGACCATCATTTTGTTGGTTTGTTTTATTGTTGGCTCAGTATGCATATTAATGTGAAGGACAGATTTCTAACCTGGGATTGTACAATTTTAATTGTCTTGTTTACCTGCTTTCTGATGTCCTTTGAACCACTTTCATATCTGCAGTTACTGTAGACTGTGTCATGGAGGAATTCAAAGGTGTGAGCCATGGGAGTGCTTTAAGCTTTGCAACAACAATGCCCAGTAACAGCCAGTTTGGAGAGTTTGAGCAGCTCCAATATGAGAGAAATGAAAGAAAGCAACTGGGTTGTGTTTTCTTACTGCTGGTATGTACAGCATCCTGAGTTAGAAGACTTCATATGCCCTGTTTTTATTCTTGAGGTTAATTTAGCTTAAAGGTGTAACACAAATGTTGTTTGTATCCTTCCTCTTCTTCCCTCTTTCTGCCACCTGGGCTATTAGTCTTGATTACAGAGTCCCATTTCATAAATCACTAATAGAAGAGTAGCTCTGTACACTGCCACAAGATACAGTGACCAAATAGGGCCAGAAATAGATTAGCAAAAAATTATAATCTGAATCTCACTCTTCCTTCTGCCTTGCTGTGGCTGAAAATGTACTGCCTGTTAGTGCCTACTTTTATTGGTGTAACATTTTTAGGGCTAGGAAACTTCAAAGATTTTAACTGCTCTTTACATTTTTATGTAACGATCTCTTGTTTTGAGTAGCGAAGGAAGTGTTTTACTCGCCACCTCCGTCTACCAAGACAAATGGTTTCCCCATATTCACTCTCATTTATGAAGTGTAATGGAATGCTCTTAACAGTTTATAATAATGAACTAATTATGGGGGCCTGGGAGTGGGGAAGGGAGGGAGAGAGGAAGAGGTTTTCACTTTAGATCTCAAGGCAAAGGAAAGTGATGATTCAGCTAATCTGTCCTCTGCAAATGAGATTTTTCTGCTGCAGCCACACAGCTTCTGTATTTGATACAAAGGAAGACAATAATTCTCAAATGATAGAAAAACAACTGTGGTTTTTTTTTTTTTTTTTTTTTCCCCCTCCCCAATCTGGGAAACAGAAGTCAACTGACACCTCTTCTTATTAACCCCAAAGTGTAGCTAGTGGTTATGGCCAGGCGTTCCTACTTTTCCGCTCTCCCATCCAGCTACCTCTTTTAACTGGCTGGCGTGACTCTTACTGACTCTGGCGGCTCATCCTGTACTCCAGCTGCCGTCCAGACAGCGTATTCAGAAATGCTGCTTCAATTAGGTATGTAACACTTTCTCAAATTCAGACTTGTGCCTAGTTTTCCACGAGCCACAGGGGATTAAATCCAATGAATGGGCAATACTGTATTAGGCTAATATTAATGACAACCATTTTAGTACTATGGCCGAGGGTCCCACATACATATGTTTAAACATATGCACTACATGGTGCATGTATGGACCCTTAACGTGTATTTTTTTGATTTTTGAGTTGCCTCAACCATGGTTTTCTTTAGAGCCATGTTTATTATTCCTTGTTTTGAGGAGCCCTTTCTCTCTTGCCTGTATGCCAGCACAATTTCTCCTTTCTCACACCTCTTGTGTTTTCAGAGCCTGAAGGAAGATGGTCTGTGCTTTCCTCTGTCCCCAGCTTGTGTCACAGAGGACTTTTAAATGTTGGAATTTACTCCTCCATTTTATGTTTTCAGCACAGTCTCTCTTTTCCTTTCTTGTCACTGCCACAGTATCTGCAGTGCTGTGGAGTAGGATGAAAGGTAGCATTTAAAGCTCCCTTTGCAGCAGTCCTTCCCTTGGGTGTGCTAGTAGAAATCCCTTGGATCTCCGCTGAAGTTTTATCATCCCCTTCACTCTTAGCTTCAGAAGAACTAGGACCATTTTCTCCTAACACCACCAAAAGACTGGAGCCGGTGGCGGTACAAGCAAGAGTCATTAGTTCTCAAATACCTTTAGGTATCGTATGTCATTTGTGGCTCATCATTTTGTATATTTTTGAAGAGACTTTCCTCCATTCATTTTGGCCTTACAAACAGCCCATATTTTTTCTCTTTAAACAAAATGGAAATGATTTTGTAGATGTTAGATGTAAGTTGAAGGCAATGACAAATGATATTAAAGTTCTATTATATGATGTGGAAGATATACAAATAACGGATTCAATCAGAGAAGACTGAAAAATTAAAATGTAAACCAGCTATAGCAATGTGAAATTTTACACAGTTTATTTTTGAGTCTGTGAAGGATGGTGAAAATACAAGACCAGAGACAGGCAAATGTTATGCCTTTTTTAAAAGGTGGGAAGTGAGGAGCCAGGGAGTTAGTCAATGTAATGCCAACATTGTGAAGTATACAAAGCAAATTGTTGGACAGCAGATTTATAGGCATCTAGAGGGTGTTAAGGTAATTAAAAAAAGAAAATCACAAAAAAGCGTGGAAACAAATGTTCATCCTAATGAAGGGCCCATATCTTTACTTTTCTCTTGCAGAGATTCAGAGAGATGGGAAGACTGGTATTATTTCAGATTTTGAAACTACAATACCGTTTGTTATAGTTGGTTCACATCTTACAAGCTGTAAGTTACAGTGGGCTGCATCCTGGTCCCCCAAATTTCAGCAGCATTTGAACTTCCCTGCATTTAGTGGCATCCAGCCTTTTTGATAGTATAATAGAAGGAAGAGGATCGTGATGCTGAAAAGTTATAAAATGTCTTGTTCCCAGAAGTCTCTGGGATGGCAGAGGTCAGGATTTCTGAGAAGCAAAGTCTCTGCTGTTGATTTTTCTACTCTGTTCAGGGAAATGGGACTTCATGCACTCTTTTTGAAGCTTGCATTCACAACACCAGCAGAAACAGCCCCGTAAAGGCCCTGGACTTTTGCTAACCGCTCTAGCCACAAGGGGAACAATAAGGAACAGTGAGTGCTAGGCTTGTTCCTCATACAAATGTGATGAGATAGGCTGACACCTGGGCAATTTTCAGCTGTTTCTAAATTGGGAAGCTGATAAAAGAACCCACTATATCTTCACTTGCTTTCTGTGACTGTTTTCTTTGCAGACCCTCAGAAGGGTGCTCTTTACTTTCTGCCAGTGATGCAGCTGTCTGATCAAGCTTTTGCCATAGCTGCAGCAAACTTCAGTGATACAGGAAGACAGACGCTTTTGGCATGAATGGAAATTACAGGATTTTGTTGCCAAGGCAAGCAATTCCAGTTTCAGCATGCAAAGGGGGAAAAAATATGCCATTGTCTAGTTTAATGAAAGCTGTAAAACTGAGGGAAAATAAAAGTACTCGAAAGTATCCTTTTAAATATGTAAGGAATTTAACAGTGTCTGAATCTACTCAGCATTATATGGTAGCAATGGCTTGTAGATACTGGCTCTTCTATTCAGAAGCATTTTTAATCCTTAAATGGTGCACTATAGTTGCTTTCTGGCATGCCAGTATAAATATTTCCAGCATGTTACAAGACAGGTGAATTAATGGAAGGGAGAGAGATAAAGCGATGTTTTCTGATCAAGAAGTTTTCTTTTTAATAGGTCTAGAAGAGCTGTCTGTTCAGGGCATTTTGATTGTGCTGGAACAGCTTAAGGATGACTGAATGGAAATTTTAATGTTAGGATGGTGACATGGGTCCGTTAGTATCAGAAGTCTTGCTTGAAAAAGGCTTTTTTGCTTAATGGCTTACCAGGTGCAGAAGTTAACATCTTAAAATATTTGTTACATATATTCAGAATTGCGAGTACTTTATTCCTCTGGCTGCAACTGGACAAACTGGAATTTCTGCTGCTTGTATGGATTTTAAAGGTTTGATATATTTGGCTTCTTTTTACCTTTATAATAGATTCCAGTTGAAAGGAATAGTGATTTAAGAGCAGATATCTAAACACAGCAGATCTGAGAGTACATTTAACTGTTTCTCATGATTGTAGAAGGGACACTGTAATTGCTTGAGAGGCCTTCAAGGTGAAATGAATTAAATCAAATCTTGAAAACAAACGGACAAGTTAGATGAGGAGAGTAATAATATGGAATGTGATTTCTGCATGCCTTAAATACCTGGGACAGGTTGTTTTGTGATTTGCAAAGCCTTTGTGATAAGAGAGGAGCTTTCTGTGGCTGATGCCAGTTCTTTCTTTGAAGTCCATGCTCTCAAACCACATTGTAAACATAACTTTTACCATAGCAGGTTGGCTGGGTCTCACAGCTGTATTTAATGCATTCTTGAAAGCATTTGAGCTTGTTGATCTCTTTCCCATTCCAGTCAGTTCCTAATGAAACCACTGTAGGTGCTTGATCCAAACAGAGGGAGCTCTTGGTGAGACCAGAGTGGAGAACAGGAATGATGCACTGCTGTGTTTCCGTTGGGAAGGAGCAATATAGGCGTCATGCCTACAGTGTTTCCTTTTGTGAATGTTAAGAAATTTCTTTTAAGTGACTGTGCTGCCCCAACATGGAGGCTTTAGCATTCCTCTTCCCCGTGAATATAGAAGGAATGTCCCATCTGGTTTTATAAAGGTGTAGGTCTGCACGTAACCAACCACGCTTCCCTAATATTCAGAGAGGTGCTAGCCCCACTGCAAGCTTACATTGCAACTGATGACCCCTGTGTTTGTAGTTCTGGTACTGGATAGCTTAGGTGAACCCGCTGTTCAAAAAAGAATGATACTGGTTTTTCCTTTTTTACTGTACTCCTCCTTGTGAAAGTCAATATACACCACTTGGAGCTATTGTCTTTCTCTTGCCAAACTTGCATCTTTTATAAAAGCTTAACACCTTCTTTCCCACCTCATCCTGGCTCCAAATGGTTATTAAATTCAGCGTGTTGATCCCCTGTGACATTTCTCTCCTGTTATCAGAATAGCTGAGACCCTTTGGCTGTCTTGCTTTTCCCTTCCTGAACTTCATCTTGCTTCCTTTTAAGCCACCCAAAGTCTGTCTCTGAAATTGTCTTCTAATTATTTTCATCTGTTCTTTCTCTTTGAATTTTTCTTCTGCTTTATTCTTGTCTTCTGAAATTTTTTTATGCTATGTGTTCTGCCAGCTGTGATTTTGCTTGACTTATGCTCTCGGCAACGTTGCTGCCTTGCAGGGTTTCTGTAGAGAGAGGAGGCCTCTGCAGATGGCCTGTGGGCAAGCTGCTGTGACCACGGGGATTGGCTCAACATGTGTCCTTAAAACTAGCACCCAGATGGGAGGCCTGGTGAGGCAAACCCAGGTATTTCTTGTTAACTGAAGAATGCTTTGCGTGACTGCGTGTGCATGTGCCAGTAATGATTCTACACCAAAGTCCGTTGTGAACATTGAACCTTCCAGATAGTTTTCCCTGTTTCCTATCTGAAACCATTTCAGTCAAAAATTCTTCTTTGAAAGTCATTGTCTATCATAGGGCCATAAAATACTGTGCCTTCTGTTTTGTATTCTGTCTGGTTTTGAACTATGTGGTGCTAAAATACATGTGTGAAGCACTCTGTCATGGTATTAGAGGGCACCTACTTTTGTAGCTGCAGTTGGGTTTCTAAAAATGTTGACTTTTTTATTAAAAAGAATTTCTTCTGGTGTGTGGCTTCATGTTTAAAACAGCAATAAAACCATATCCTGTCTCTAAAAGGTAAGAAGTGTTACTGAATGCCCAGGAATATGTTCAATATACAGATATAAATTAAAAATTCAATCCCTGAATACTGTAATAAAAAAATTAGGACTAAAATAGCAATAGGCATGTGGGTTTAGTTATGTCATGGCAGGATTTTCTGTGAACAGTGCATAAAAGACCTGGATACTCTGAAAATGGCTGCCCAAAACCATCCAGGGCCCCTGCTCCCTGGTCCCTAGGAGCCGGGGCAGTGGCAATGAGTTCCCTCTGCTGACCCAGGCATTGGCTGCCAAAAAAGCTCCCAAAACTGAGTGATGCTCCAAAACATCCAAGGAAGTGAAGTAAAGTTTGTTATACCAAAATAAGAAGTGTGATGTAACCTAGCCTTANCCCCCCCAACCCACCCAGAAAAACAATCTCTAGCCACTTCTTTTTGAAGGAGTGAGGATGTGGTGGCACATCATAGCATTACCAGTAACCCACTGATTTCTCTCCTCTGTACTTACTCTACTTTCGCAAGATGCCTTACAGCCGTGTAATTTCACCTTTATCGGTCCTATCTGATTTATTTTTGATGCATATCTTCCCTCTCCTTTAAATCACAATTATTTTCCCTCCGAAGACTGTGAAAAGGGTGACAGTATCTCTTGCAACCTTTGGGCGCTTGTACATAAAACATAAGCTTGATCATGAAACTAACAGCCAGCAAGAAAACATGCCAAGATGCAACTCGCAGAGCAGCATGAGTCCCTTGCTCCCAGCCTCTCTCCCCAGGCTGTGCCCGCCTGAGCAGGGGCGTTGCATCCTGTACTGCTTATGAGCACCTTGGTCTAAATTACTCCTCTGAATAACTTGTGCCTTAACATGTGCTGTTCTGGTGCTGGCCTGGGATTTCCAAGACCAGCTGGCCTGGCACACTATCAGGAGGATGCAGAGGCGCCTTTATTTGGAGGAACAAATTGTACGGAATATTGATCTTCTGAAAGGCATTCGTTCCTGCTTGCCTTTCATTCCTGCTTCACCTTTCAAGGTGAAGATGTTATGGCAGGACAAAGGAGTCGTTTGGAAGGTTGTCTGTGGCTTGTGGGGCCATCTGTTTTGCAGGCCTGGTATAAATTCCCTGCATATGCATTGTTACTCTACAATATGTTTACACAGTATGTGCAGGTTCAGGCTCGCAGAAGAAATGCATTTATCTTCTACTGGCAGAGACACTAGCCCCATAGCACTAACATAAAATATAGTTGTTTGCTTGTGGGATAAATAAAAATATCTCTTCTCTGATTGTTAACCAATTTCTCCATATGTCACTTACTTTTTACAATTAACCTCTCATAAAATACCCTAACAAAACCTTTCTGGCATTTCCCTACCCCAGCACAGCTTTCTGCATTAGTGGTCTGTAACAGTAAGGGTAAATATTACTGCCATTCAGGAACTGCCATTTAGATGTGCAGACATAAAAGCTTGGCTCCACCAAAATTTATGGGTGTGTTGCCATTACCTTGAGCGGAATTAGTGTTTCCCACTTGGATGTTGGCTCCCGGCACTGGGAGTGCTCAAGAGGCAGTCTTTTTGCATTTCTTCTGTGTCTGTTGGCATGAGCTACGTGGGCTGGAGTTGCAGTGCTTGTGGAGCACCTGCTGGAGCTTTCGGACTAAAGTATTAATCCAGAGGAGTAATTGGGGCTAAGGTAATAGGAATCCCCAGACCGTATTTAGAATTTTGGAAGATCATCCCTAATTTCTAGCTTTTGTCCTTAATTTAGGCATTAAGGTTGGAATTACTGAAATTGACTATTGAAACTAACTATTCAGCCCCTGAGCCTGTGTGGTGACAGCACAGACAGATCTTGATCTTGCTTTTAACTTACCCCTCATAATTTGCTTATGTTAACAAAGCGTGCTGGAGGAAGCACCCTGATGCTAGCAGCTGGCCATGCAAAGCACCTTGGAGAGGTCAGTGAAGGTTTGACAAAGGGTGGGCTTTCAGATTTCACCCCCTGAAAAGACCAGGGTGCCTTTTGGGATAAGCATCAGTAAGTCTCGTCCTTGGTGGGTAATACTGAAAACAGATACAGAAATGAGTCGGGTAGAAAATAGTACTGTAGTGGCACATAAAACATTGGTCTGCTTTTCAGCTGGCTCCTCATGATGTGTGCTTCTCAAGTGCTTCGGCCGCAGTGGTCATGCTTGGCCTCCACCGGTAAGTGAGCACATGGTGCCAGACATGGGGTGGTCAAGTACCCTGAGTCACTGTCCTGGCTCAGTCCAGTGCCCAGCCTTGACTGTGGCCCCGGCATAGTGGCCGCTGGGTTGTGAGACCCTCAGGAGATCCCCTACTTGTCTCAGAGGTGTCTGGCACCTGCTGTGTGGCTTTCGGCTAGAGGCAGGTTTTGGCACAACACTCGCAGGTACTGCCTTTATGTGTTCCCCTGTGCTTATCTACCGATTGGGTATCTCACTTTGCCAAGCCACAGGCGTTTTGCTGCCTGTGCGCTAGGTATTTCCACTGTGGTGCCATGGCTGTAATCAAGGTGTCCTCCATCTCTGTGCCAAACATCTCCCGCTGGGCCATTACACCAGCTTTTTCCCTTGCCAGAAGGAGAAAATAAAGTCTGAACACGATCTGTCACTTGTGGTTGAGTCTGTCTTTCTTGTGGCTGCTGAAGCAGCCTGCAAATGGAGTGGTTTTCAGGGTGTTGCTGGAAGGAATGGAATGGAAAATCATGGGGGTGTATTGGATGGCATGGGCTCAGGAATTCTGTCTGACATCGCTTGCTTTAAAGTGATGAGCTTTGCTGCATTTATCATCCTCCTGGGGACTTGGTACATTGAGTAATGGGCACTCGGGAGGACATGATGGCAAGGTGTTATTTTGGTAAATACTGTGTGTATTAAATATACTGCTTTTCACTCTAATGTTTTGTGGGGATGGTGGTGCTTTTAGTTTCTGAATAATTACTTCGGATTTTCTTGATATATCGTTACTTGCTTTCTGTTCTAACCCCTTCAATGGTGTTTTCAACAGTTACACAATTGTCTTTTTGCACCTGACCATGTATGTAATCATTTATATTCCTTTAAAATCCCTGTCAATAACTTTATTCTGGTACCGATATATTTGACAGTCATCACAAACGTCATTCCTGAAGTTAAAGAAGACAGACTGGGACTGACATATACTGTCCTTTCCCTTCTGTACACCTGGTTAAAAGCTAGGAAATATTCCTCTTTGTATATGATAATAAGCTTTAGTTTAATTTGCTGTTAATGACTAAGTTGAGGTATCTCTTTTCTTCCCAATGAGGCTTGTACCTTCAAGAATCTGCTCCAGTTATTTGAGAATGAAATGACTTATGTTTTAACATTATAAGAAAGGGGAGAACATGATGTAGCTGCCAAGTAGTTTTTTGTTAACTATATTATTTTAGACACTAATGAGTGGTTTACTGAATTTTTATTTAGTAAAAATACAATTTCTGCATGTCTTATTGTTCATGATATTAACTGCAAGTTTAAATGAATCTCTGTCGTCTTTGATTACATGTAAACTATATATCAGTTTGCTGCAGTTAATGGCAACAGTGTTCTGTAATCACAGTATTCTGCATTGTGACAGACAATTTTGTATGCATAGTTTTTTCCGCCATAATTTCTAGTGTCCAAGGATCAGTGGTCTGTGAAATCAGATCTATGTGACTATTCCTTGTGTATTAGCATTACCTAATTTTCTGTGACAAACTTTGGTAATGCAATATGCTGGAGGCTTTTGGTTGCCTTTGTTCAGCTGGAAATGACCTTAGTTATATGTTAACTTGACATGCTGTGTGACATTCTGGCACAGTTGCCTAGATATACAAATAAACATGCTTGATGAAGTGACAGCTGCCTGTTTTCTAGATGGACAGGTACTGACTAATAGAGCCAGTAGATAAAAGGGAAGACTCGGTGGATAAGCCTTCACAGCCCAGCATGGCAGAGATGGGATTAAGGGAGATTTTGGAACATCCCAAAGCTTTTGGTGTTTGGATCAGTGGTGGTTTAGGCCCATCCTCTCCAGCTCATCACTTGCTTGGAGCTGCAATTCTGCTGAAAACTCTTGGAGCCTTTAGTAAAATGCAACTATTTTGGTTTTTTTTCTTTAAGCTGGAGGACCCACCTCTTGTGCATACTTAATAAATACATAATTGCCTTTGAAAATAAAAGCAGGTTGCTTTTTTAAAGAAAAACAATAATTAAAATACAGTTAATGTCATGTTTACCTCATGATATTCAAGAGATATCAATGTGTTTGTATGGGGGGGGGCATTTGCCGTGTGGTGCCAATACCCTGTATTAAAGAAAGACAAGCCCAGGGTTTAGCAGGAACAGTGAAAATTCATATCTACTTACTTCCACGTTATATATGTGAAAAGGTATGTGTTTAGACTGTATCAGCAAGGTAGTTTTAAAAGAACTGGAGGCCGCCTCTCTCTAGTAGTGGGTTTGTGTATGTACTGATCAATAATAATTTTACTTTTAGTAGTACTCTGTGCAAAATTAAAATATAGCACATGAACACGAGTACCTGATGCAATAGCTAATGTTATCTTTAAGAATGAAGAGTATTGTGAGCAACATGTGCACTTCCATGAAATATTAGTAAGCTGGGAGTAAACTTTTTCCAAACAGGTCCAGTTTGTGAGGTACAAAAGTGTAATAATGTTGTGTTGCGTTTCTGCTGGGAGTGGAAAGCTTTTGAAGCTGTTTTCAAAATGCAGTGTTTAATATGACACTAAACTGTATGTCAAAATACAGTTGGAGTAATGCCAGGACTAGTACGACGAAAGACAGAACAGAAACAGAGACTGGAATTTTTCTACAGAGAACAATAGTGTGAGCAAGTTGTCACATATCAAAGTATGTATAGCAGCTTAAGCTTGCCTTCTTTCGAACATTGTATTGTATTTCTGAGTTGGAAGGCAATATTACAACATCTTAAATCAACTCTTATGTGATCTGTCTTACTAGTTTGTGTTGTTTCTGTGCCTGTTGGTATAACCTCTCTGTTTCTTCCCTAAACCATCGTGATGGAAAGGTTTTGCTGCTTTCTTTACATCCTGGCAAAACTCAATGGAAAGTCTTACACTGACTTGGAGGAACGTGTTCCATCACTAAACTGCTGATCAGGAGTGGGTCGGGGCCCTGCTTCCCTACCCACTGCCACCAACTCTCACTGCTCTCTCTTGTGAAGAAACATCACATGATTTCTAGTCAGTGGGACATTCCCGCCAGCAGTCCAAGAAGCTCTGGTGGAACAGACCTTGCTGGTCACACGCTGAAATAACGATGCGTGATGAAAAGAGCCACAAAAGCTTATTCTCAAATATGCCATTAGTTCAAAGTAAACTCGCAGAGTTGAGAAGGCAGAAAGGGGCTGTGTTCATGGCGCAGGGCTGACTTCTGTGCTTTCTCACAAGATAGCTTATGTGGCTAGGTTTTGGAAATTTGCCGTACAAAGGCAAACAAACCATGTGGGCAGCAGTCAGGGCACCAAAGATAAGGCAGTGTAGCAGTCTTTGTGTTAAAATGCTGGTCACCACTCCAGCAAGCTCACACTAAGAGGCACTTTCTGTATCTCATACTTTCAAATCCGTGTTAGTCAGATGTAGATCTAGTGCTGCCACGGTTTCTTTTGCTGTGCCTCATTAATAATGAAAGAACTGAATGATATATTGTGGACTAATGTCTGGCAGTAGAAGCGGTGGCCTGGATTTGACATGTAGTTGGTAAAAGTGAGCAAGACTCTGCTTCCCTCCCCCCCGCCCCCATTGTTATTCCAGTTGAATTGAAAACCACTTTTACTGTCTGCTCCTGTTTCCTCTTCCATCGTTCAGATGGGAGTCTCAAACTAAGCTGCACGAATTGAGACTTTTTATCTGGAAAATACTTACTGATTCAGAGAAATTAATGAATGCCCCAGGTTCAAGAGTTGAGCTTTTTTGTTGTGTTCTTCTCTTTTCCCTGTTCTTAAGGGTTGTGAGATCCTGCCTTTGATCTGAGTGATCCCTGACAGTGTGATTCATCTTGCCAGATAGAAGCTGATCTCTGTCTTCTGGATGGAGGCTGGAAGTCAGTCTAGGTTTCAGGCAGTGTTACAGAATTGCGATAGTATACCACAGCTTTCAAATATTCCAGTTGTTTTCTGCTGATATAAGTTCTTGAAAATACTTCTGTAGCCCATAACAAATTTCAGATGTGTTCAGTCTGTGCATTTTCTCTCCTGAAAATTCTCAGCTTTCTCTTTTTTCTCTTGTTCCATAGCATGTTTAGAGGATGCTTATGATTTGGGGTTTGGAAAATGGGTGATGACTTTTCTCTGCATGGTGACAGTTCAGCCATAGGTGTCCTGCTTACTGAGTCTGTATTTTCTGTATGCACCTGCAGATTGAATTATTCGAGGTTGCAAAGTGGTGAAGTCTGTAAGTTCAGGTAGAATGAATTGGATGCTATAAACATCCTACTTCCCTCCTTCCATGCCTTAGTGATGACCTCATTCCCCTGTGCAGTGAAATTTAGGATTGTTATAAGCAAGAAACATTATCAAAACAAATTGGCTGCACCTACCCTTAGAGCTTCAATGACATTTCAAGATCTTGCTTGAACAAAATAGACTATATTTGTGCAAAAGCGTAGAGCTCTGATTATATCACTATATTAAAAAAAAGGATTGTAATAACATGGGAGAAAATCACAAGTTTCACAAGAAAAACTGGAAGAGATCCAGTTCTAAACTTGGCAGGTTTAGTTATATAATTGAAGGTCTGGGAGGTCAATCTGTTCCATGCTTCATTCTAACTTAATTTATATAATTAAAGCTGCTTCTGCCTCCTTTTCCCAAAATAAATTTGGCACAATGCTGTTCTCTCTTTAGCATGGGGAATAATGAAAGTTATTGACTGTGACTATGAATTACCTGGTGAACTCTGCAGAAGTAAGGGAGATGCCATTTATTAAGTCTCTTATCTGGATTTATTAGGACTCATTAAATAACAATGATACTGCCCAATTATTGTTTATACTGAAGTGTGCTTGTGGGTTTGTTTCCAGGACGGACAGAGATAAAAAAACAACACAAAAACAAACATAAAAAAAATCCCCAACCAACTTCTGGTAGCTGTTTAAAAGAGAAATTTAGGCTAAGTTGTAGGTGCAAATCAGTTTTAATTTTCTATGGCAGTCTGCATGTCTACAGATTGCTCTTACCTGGGGACAGTGGCTCCAGCTGGCTCCTTCAAAGGCTGGCCCTTCTGTACCTGGGTGGTCTGCATGCCTGCATGGCCACCTGGCTTCACGGGGGTCTCGGGGTTGGTGATTGCGGTCCTCGTACTGTTCCTTTTTTACTTTCTGCCTGTGCAGTAGGTCATGGTGTTGTTCCTGTCACCTATTTTATACAATACTTCACCTATGCACTTCTGTACTTACCTATCTGTCTGGTCCTTTTTGGGCCAAACAAAAGCACGACTAGTACCAGCAGGTAGTTTTCAGTTTGGGAGCTGTGTGCTGCCCTGAGCAGAATCTGGCATGAGCAGCTAGATGTGATAACGCAGAAAGGAGATACTGAGTCGTGATGGGGAAAGGTGGAGGCTGCTGACCAAAAGCATAGCGAGGGCCTGTTGCAGGCATCAAGACTGTTTATTTGGTTTTATGTTGCTTGTTTGGTGTTTGCTGCCTTTACGCTGCCTGGCTGTTGTGGCTGGAAGCTCTGCTAGTTTCTGTTTTGAAGGATGAGTAAGAAGCCTGTAGGTAAACCAAAAGCCTCAAAGAGATGATCTTGTTTTGCTCCACTTTGAGTAATTTTTTTTTCCTTTGCTTGTCCTTGCGCTAAAGAGACTTTTTGGGTTGCGTGAGGGGAAAGGTAGAGGAGTGGGACTGATCTGGTGCAGCTAGCAGGTGCACACAGGGTAGTTGGTGCTGAACAAAGCACTGGCATGCCCTGTCCCACAGCACGAGCAGGCTCTCCCTGCCTGTGCTGCTCGCCTCGGTCGTAATTAGAGCGGGAGATGTGTCGGCAGAGGAAGTTGTTTGTAACCCCGCTGCTGCATGTCAGTGCTGTTTCGTTGTTACTCATCCAGGCTGTTGCTGGAGATCCAGTACAGCAGGCGGCTCAGGAAGTCCTGGGGTCAAGTGCCCTGCAACTCAGGCATCCGGCCAAACCAGGTGGTTTACATTTCTGTCACTTCTTTTCAGTAAGCTGTACTGAGATGGTTATTAAAGTTATCACAAACAAAACAACACTGTTCCCCTTTCTCTCCTGTATTCATCCCAATCAATGTATTCATTCATGTTAGTCATCCCAACCTCTTCAATCTCTATACATGCATAAGCAAGACTTGACTTGCCATTGAAGTTCAGCAGGTGCATAGATGTTAAAAGTGCTGTGTCTTCTGTAATTTTCCTGTTCTAGTGATTTGGCCTTTACCAATAGCCTTAGGCTTAAATGGCACAGGATATAAAAATGGGTTAGTTATGCTGCTGTGCTTGTTTTAATAATAATTGTAAGAGGTGCCTTTGGGTTTCTGGGGATGTACACTAGCAGAAGTTGCATTTCAGTGGCCTTGCATGGTGCCTGGCTTTTGCAGTGGCTCAGCTGCTGTCCTCAGAAGTAAAAACCTTTGTGGGAGGTTTATGAAAATGCAGTGGGTTTTGCTAGTGTTTGGACTTCCCTGCATCAGCCTCAGGAGAGCCTGGCGCTGGGTGTCTGCAGAAGGAATACTGGGCAGGGAGCTTTCACATCTTTAAAAAGGCATATAAAATCTGAGTCTGCTTTTAGGGGAGGGTAGCCCTAAGGCCTGATTTGTGGCTCTTGCCCTGTAGCCAGCGAGGGCAGGGAGCGTCTGGTGCAGAACTGGCTGCTCGTGACCAAGGAGGGAGCCTGAGTGCCTAAAGCGCCCGCAGAGTTGCTTCTCCTTGCCAGTTAAACAACAGCACTGGTACACTCTGAAGCAGCCCGAGCTAGTTTTTCTGGCATGGTCATGGTATGTTGCACCACTGATGTAGTGAAACTAATATATAATTTCCTTTTGAATACGATATACTGTGCTATACTATCTTTGCTCTGTTGTGATGCAATAGCAATGCAGAATGATGGGATCTCTAAATCCACTACTAGAAGTTATGGTAGAGCAAAATCTTACTGTTATTTTGGGTACTTGTTGTAAAACAGTACTATGTTTACACAGAAAAAGGTTGTATATGATTTTATTTTACAATAAGGTATTTATTAGGAATGGTTGACTGCAGCTGTCTTTTCCAATGCAGTTTTAAGTATCAAAAGGATATGATACTCAGCTGAAATGTATCTCACCTATTGACTGATCAAGTTTGGATACTGGGAGCTCTTGCTTTAATAGACCCTCTAAAAATGGCATATATATGATAAACATAGCAGTTTGCTTGTTACTTGGTTCAGTTGCCTTCATCTACCACTTAGGATATGACAGTGTTTACACCTTGTGTTATACCTCACTCTCCCTTCAGACATCCTTACCCCTTTTGTGTGACACAACGTCCCAGAAGAGACTTGGCAGAAGAAATCCCAAACAGCCTGTCCCCAGCAAACTGCCCCTGCTCCTCCCTGCAAAAACCCTCATGGATGAAAGGGCATGAGAAGCATCTGATGGAGTTGGATCCACTTCTAATCCATTGTCCCATTCATAGTTGTGGTCAGCTTCTGAAATGGTGAGGAAGTTTCAAGGATGCTGAAAGAACACAGATGGAGGATGATCTCCCCATCCACAAAGGTTTTCTCATATGCCCTAATTGTTTGAGTTGGATTAAGCCTGAAATCCAATTTTGTAGATCTTTTTCAAAATATGTTTGTGGCATATATAGTATATATGTGTGTATATGGAATATACATGTGTATGTATAAAATATTGCATATGTTACTTACAAAGTTTTGACTTCTAGATACAACAAATTTCTTGACCTAAGGAAGCACAGTGAAAGGATCCCAGTAATTACTGGCAATTTTCAAAACTGTCTGCCTCTGTCCGTGTTGAAAGAGAAGATGAATCGTCCATCCCAGCAGAAAGTTACAGGGTAAATTCTGCTTGGCATAATTTCTTAGTGACTAAGAAACTCATAATTGGCTCTGTGTGGGCAGAGGATCTGTCTGTGGTGAGCCGAGAGCTGCACAGCAGACATGGGAAGTGTGTTGGTGGGACTAGGTAGGATATGGCATTTGTATGGATGCTTCGTGCTCTGCTATGTTAATTGTTGCTCTTCAGAAGCCCTGTCCAGTTTGGGAAGGGTTTCTTTTCTCCTCCCCTCAACCCCCATTGTCTTAAGAGGAGGAGGGTCATACTATGGATGTTAAAGGTTAACATACTTGCTGAGACACAGATACTTTATTGTTTCTTTCCTATATGAATTCAATTTACAATGAACCCTAAGCAACATTCAGCAGTCTTGGCTAGTTTCAAATGCCTTCAAAATAGTTGGCCGAAGCTGAAATAAAGAATAATAATTAAAAATATATATATAAATAAACCAACTCCAAATTTTGCAGTGAAATCTTCTTAGTGATGATTACCAGATATTATCATTCTTGAGGCTACTTTGTTGTTAATTACTACTTTGATACTGTTTTACTTATGTACCTGAAGCTTAGATGCTGCCCTCCTACGCCAGCCTTACAGCTATTTGGCTTAAATACAAGAAAATGACAAACAAGTTCTGCCCATTCTTGTTTAAATGACAACCAACTCCATTAATGTTGTCATTGCTGTTGTGAGCCTAGTATTACAGGGCTTATGTAAGCATTTATTCATATTTTTAAAAATATTGATCCTTTTTTAGTTACAAAAGGGAGAAGGCACAAGTTTCAGAGTAAAAGTTGACTTCTTTATGCATGTTTACTTTCCTTTAACTCTGGAAAACTCAGGCCTGTCATTTGAGACTTTGCGGATGTTTTCCATCTGAGTCGTCAACTCAGTGCTTGCTTCAAAGCATACATGCAATTTTAGATTTGTATTGCCAAGTGAATTGTTGGGAGTCCTTGTCTGCTGTGTTGAGATGAATGCACACAGAAGTTCAAGTAACTCTTCTAATTTTTTCTTTCACCAGAACTGAGCTTTTTTTGCGGCAAATAGAATCTGAGCTCTCACTTCTCCATCCATTTCTTTCCTCTCTTCTCCCCTTTGTGTCAGGTTTGATTCTTATTTCTTTTTAAAGTGCTGGTGAGTAAAAACACAGGGGTAAGTAAATGGCCATTACAGTTGCAATGGCATTATACTTTCCTCAGGTAAAACCTCCTCATCCTCTCCATCATGGTGGGCGTGCCACCAACTCTCCCCAGGCTGCGGTGCCGACGCTTCGTCTCTCCTGCGCTGTGAAGGTCTCTGGTGACTGGAGCTGGCCTCCACGGGCACCCACGGCTGTCGGTGTTCATCCCCTGGCCTCCGCACTGGCCATAGGCTGCATGGAAATAGGAAAAAATGCTAAACTGTTATCAAACCTTTCTTCCAGGTGTTAATGAAAACCAGTTCAACCAGCAAGGTATTAGATACATAATTAATTTTATAAGTAATTCCATCTTCAGCTTAACAGGCAAGTGCTTATTAGTTAAAAACTTTGCCAATGCCTGAAGGAGCAATCTGAGCAAGTAGATTTTAAGGTGCTGTATGAAGCCCAGTTGCCAGTGATCAACTAAATGAAGCTGCCTGAGGGCTCGAGGTGAAGGAAGAGGGCCATGGGGAGGCTTTTTTTTCAATAAGCAAGGGATAAAACCCAAACCCCCAAAACTTGTGCCATTTTTTGTTTTCTGCCTGCCTCCTTGAAGGGAGTCTTCCGGTCTCTCTTTTTCTCTCCTGTGTTTATTGACATCATTTGGGAGAGCTGAAATCCAGACCACCACCTTTGGATCGCTGCATTCCCTCGGCCTTTCGGTCGTGAGATGGTGGGACCTCAGCAGACCTGCTGGCTTGTCACCACGTATGTCCTGGCATTTTTCCTCATGCTGGAGTTGTTCTGGGATGGAGGCAATGCTGAACGTAAATGTGCACACATACTTCCCTCAGCTAGCTTCAGCCACAGTGAAAGGAGGAGGAAGTGGGAAAAAAACCAACCCAGCAGCATGTTTGCAATCCCCAGCTTGAAATATCTATCCTGTTGGATAACACTCCATTACTTGCAGGGCAATTGGATGCTGTCTCTTCTTGCAGCGATGTCTTGGTGAAATGCAGAATTATTTTTGGCCCTGCTGTATAATGAATGACAATCTCATGGTTCAGCTTTTCACAGTCCTTTTGGCGACATGCAGTTGTTCTTCAGGTCCTCGGTTTCCCTGCTGTGCAGTAGGGATAGGAGTGAGTGTGTATTAGATGTCATCGAGACAGTCTGTGGACAGTGTTTGGAGGAGGAACTCATGGAAACTTTCCATAGGGTGAGGTTTTTCTATGGAAAAGCTTAAACTTCATGGAGAATTTTAATGAACATAGTTATATCTCGACCACGTTATTTGTTACTAGATTGAAACTTCTCCCTTTTTGCTAGAACACATTGCAACACAACAAAAAGCTGCTTTAAAGGTTTATTTTGAAATTGCTGCTGGGATGTAAAGCTCATGTATGTGTTGGGAGAGAGGAAAGACCAAAGCATAAACCCAAGCACATTCATCTGCAAAGGCTACAAAGCTGCGTTTTCTTAAAATATGTTTTTCTAGGTTTAACTTAAAACAGTGATTAATGCTTATTATTTAACACAGGAATTCAAGGACTTACAAACTTCAGAGTAATTATTTTTTTTGCCCAGATTTTATCTTGAAAAACATGAAACAGAGGTTTGTTATGTGAAGAGTTCGTAGAAAACTTTGGGATTTGCTTTAAAGAAAATTAGTCAGTCTTTCTCCAGACAGCTTCATACTGTTAAATAGCATCTCCATGTAGGCTGTGATAGTATCAGAGTGCTTTATTTTTGCCTCCTTCATGACCTCCAAAGGGAAGAAACAGAAGACCATTAACCTTTTCATATGTATGTTTGAAATTATAAACTTAAAAATCCATGAATGTGCTTCTGTAAAAATCTCTTCCCAGCTGGGTTCTTGTAGTCCAACTCATTTCACTGTTGTCTTTTGGTAGTGAAAAACACTCTTGCTATTTATGATGCATTTTTTGGCTAGTTGCCATTGCTTGCTGTTTATCAGCATGCCTGATGTTTTTGGTGGAGGAAATACCCGTGCTTTTTTGCTACATATAATCAAGTTAAGCGTCGCTTAATTTACTGCTTTTTTGCTTTGCTTTGTTTTGTTTTGGTTTTGGTGTTGGAGACCTGTAGACATTTGTTTTGTATGCCAGCTCTGCTGAGGGAATTTGTGAACATGTCTTTTGTATTCCGTGGTTACCATCTACTGAGCTGGAATCTAACCTGGCATTACGCAATAAAAATTTAAAATTTAACAGCATCTCTTTTTTTTTTTTTTTTCATGTGTATAAACTGAAAGAGAGTCAGAGATTGAAATTCTCCTCTCATTTCAGTTTATGAAGGAAAACAGAGCAAAGATATGTGAGAAAGTGGTGTAGTGATAGGGCTCAATTTATTAAAAAATTGGTTTAGCAAGCTTTCAGGAATAGGTTACTTTGTAACATAATCTGTATCCTCAAAATAGTGTTTCCAAAACAGTGATTGCTAACTTTAAAAAAAGCTACTTCATCTGGCAAAATGAAGGATATTTTTTCACCTACTTGAAGTGGGTTAGAGACTCAGCAAATGGTGGTCTATATAAAGTAAATAGCCTGACTTTCTTTTCTTGTTTTAGTCTCTTGATGAATGGGACAGTGTCTCTTATCCTTAAGTATTTTGTAGTGAGCTAAGCTTTGAGTCAAATCATCTATTTATTCTAGGCCTCTTTAGAGCTGTGAGGTTTTTTTAATAGGGCTTCTATCAGTGTAAAAATTTATTTGGAAAACTACTTTGTACCTTTTCCTGGTCCATTTCTGTACTTGGGACTGAAAGTAAGTGCTTATTATGTGTGAAAATTATTTGCTAAAGACTCTCCCAATGTCTGAAGAGAGCTCTGATCCAAACTTCTCTTTAAACTGGGCTGAAATACAAGGGTCACTTGTAAGGCTTTTAGGAGCTGACCTTCTTCAAAGTTGATAGTGTTCATGCAGGTTTTGGATGTGAGCTGCCCTAAAATAATGTCAATGTTACTCTTGTAATTTGACACACATAAACCATGATCTTTCTTTTCTCATATCCTAGTATAGCATCATGACTTTTTTGGGGTGGGACTACCTAACATGTAGTTTGTAATGGAAATTCTCATCCTCTTGCCACCCCATAGATGATTTGTCACCTCCTTCCTCCACCCAAGATGTTTTGAAGACGCTAATATTTTGAGGCAAACAGATAACTGCAAGTAAATGCCACTACATTGCAGCATATCCTTTCTTTTATGCCAGCCAAGCTGCGCTGGCAGGAAGCAACGTTAAGACCTTCAGAAGAAATTATAAATCCTTGCTGTAGCACATCTAATTCTGTTTCAGGTCTGAAATGGCTGCCTGTGAAGAGTGATTCTGTGCTGTTGAGCAAGAAGTGGTGGCAAAACATTTAGAAATGACTGCATCTTTCCTATTACTGTTTTCCAGTACAATGAAGTGATGGAACCACTCGTGAACCTGACTTTGAACACTGGCATGTTTTGTTTTTCTTGAATGTTTTCTTCACACATCTGAAGCTTACTGAACAACTGAACTTCTGGAGACCCATACTGCCTTGGGGGCTTGTAGCTTGAATTTGTACCTGACACTAACATACTGCTCTTCCCTGTGTTGTTCTGCCCTTTCACAAAAGATTTCTGGTTCTCCCTCTCTTACTGCCTCAAAATCAACAAGAGGTTATCTTGTATTTCCACAACAACTTTTGTTGCATTTTTAGTTTATTTAGAAGGAAATAAGTGAAACAGCTGTCCAAAAAGGGTCTATATCAATGATTTTGTCTTTCTTTTGGAATAATATCCTAGCTAGTTGTTCCTGCATGAAAGTCTGTGTAAACATTGAGTTGTTGCTCACTTTTTAATGTTATTTTGTAGAGAAAGGAATAGACTTTTCTTTCTTTTTAAAGAAAACAGAAATAAATATGGACAGTTTGCTATATCACCCAGGGAGCCCTAATCAGGAATTAGACTGTTACTGTGCCAGCTGATGTACAAATACAAAACAGCACAAGAGCTTCTCCCAGCAGGACATACTCCTCATTCCCTGGGGAGGAGCCCACTGTGGTGAAGGCAGGGTAGGTGTGCTGGTGGTAGCCCTCGCTCTGCTCTCTGCCATTAGAAGTGCCTCTGTCCTCATGCAGGTCCTTTTGGTTGCCTCGGGGGAGGATGGTGTAAACATCTGTGACAGCACTGTTCTTCCACGGCCCTGTCTGAGGAAGTGATTAACTTGGGCTGGGCTATATCCGACTGCACAGTGCCTCTTTTTGTCCCCTGTAGCTGCAGTCACATGATCGTGGTGTGGCTGAAATCACTTGCCTGTGGAATGGGAAATATTTTTCCTTTTCCCCTTTTTATGTGAAAAAACCCATGATTCATTCATGTGCTGATTGATCTCCACGTCTTGGAAGTGTTGCTTGACATGACCCTTGGCTGCACAGGCAGTGCTGCCTGTGGGTCCCGCTGCTAGTGGTGGGCTCTGCCTTTGCCCCTCTTGGGACAGTGCCCACTCCTCACCTCTCCATTTCCCTGCCTGCAAAAAGGGGGCAAAGCACTTGGGCCTTTGGTGTTTGTAAGGGCTGTACCAAATGGCAGCGCTGTGGTGTGGTCTCCACTTCCCTTCTCCCCATCTATTGTTTACACTGAGCCTTAGATAAGATGAGTATCTTTTGTTTTTCCTGTAGATAATAATAACAGCCTGTCTCTGCCAATAAAGGATTAGGCTCTTCTTTCAGGAAGACGTGGGAAGAAAAAAATGAGTGTGGGCTTTGTAAAGTATGTGTGACAGAAAAGGTTTGAGGGCAGGGAAACAGCAGGCTGCACTCTGGACAGGAATGCAAAATGGCTCTACTGAGCACTGATGCCCTCGGAGAACCTCTCTGCCTCAGCTGCATCAGCCACGGCTTGCTTGCTGGTCAACCAGCAAGATCTCCTCAATGTCAGCATTTTCCCTTTGTGAAAATACTGTCTTGCTGCTCAATGGCTCAAAAGCTCATAACTGTGATGAATAACAGAAATATAGGAGTTGCTGTCTGGGTTGGTGCATTTCCATCACTGATCTGGTCAATATTTGGCCACCTGTCACCTTTCTTTTCAAAGTAAGTGTTGTCCCTTCCTTATGACTGTTCAGAGTTTTGTGCCTGTGTCAATGTAGAAAAGTGAGCTGCTTGTTCTGGTAGTGGTAGTAGCCTGGATTCAGTTTGAGGTCTAAAAATGGGAAGCTCCACTGATACCTTCTTGACCAAAGTTAACAAGGCAAAAGCTTTCTTTCTGACACTGTGTTTATGGGAGTGTTCACAAGTCAGTCTGTCGCAGGTGGGTGGATTCATGGACCAACACTTGAAATCTTTAGACTTGTCGTTTTAATTGGACTGTAAGCTGGTACAGAGCCCTCTTGTCTTTTCCCCACTCTGCTGAAATGTGGCTGCTGTAAAGTAATTGGGAAGCATGTGCAGAGTGGAAACTCCCTGGAGGGTATTCACATTTTTCTGTGTTAATTCTGCTGTTGCAGCGGGATGCACGGTTTGCTCTTTTTTTATGTTCTTTTTTTCCCTTCTCACTAATTCATTCACTAGCTTTAGGTAAATCGATGTTGTAGATCTGATTTTGTCAGCAGACGCTATATAATTGGACTCTTTGCTGTTTACATGATTCCTGTCTGCAGTGTGTCTTCATTATCATATGGTTTTCCTGTAATGCAGACTTCCGAGGCTGTGAGGACATATGAATTCCGTTCTGCCCCAAACTGTGTCCATGATGTTTGGAAGCAAGATCTAAGTTTCCTGGGGCCCCCCTTATCTCTTGTTGTTCTGTCTCATGGTGAAGTCATCCTTTTTTTTTATATTTGTATGTTTTTTGTCTGTCTTATCCCATGAAATGTGCTGGCATTTAGCTGTAACCGGCAGTTACTCATCTGATTTATTCCCTCCTTGCCTTCAGAGTTTAGTCTTGCTTTAAATGGGACTTACTTGGATGGCAGCCTTTCACACTGCAATTCCCCTCTAGAACATAGCTTGCTAGATCTTGTACTCACCTGTCAAAATGGGACTCTGGAGTGTACTGGATGGGTTATCACTCAGTACTGCTTTCTGTCTTTCGATATGATTATGTTCATTTATCTTGTTTTTTTGGCTGCTTTCTATGATTCTTACTAGCAAAAACCTCCAAGATGCCATCTTTTGCAGTTTATCTTGCTGCTCTGGAGGAAGCACTGATCTGGGCTAGTGGATGCATTTTCATTAACTTGCCAGTAATATGCCAGGGAGAAACTTTGGGCTGGCACAGAGTGGCACAGCACGGCACAGCACAAGTTGTTTGTGACAGCAAGTGTAATTTACAGTAGGAATTTTCTGTCGACAAAGTGTCAAAATCAAGGCTTTAATGTTGCTGTCTTCTGAAAAGGGCACCTGCATGAGTTGAAGAATCCTGACAGCGTTGCACTGAAAATGAAATTGCTGATGATTTTTAGGCATAGTTTAAGAACTAGAATATCTTTTCTTACACGAGGTTCATGAAACATAGGATGTGTGCTAAACTTGTAGGCTGAGGTTTACCTTGCTGTTTCTTCAGGGGCTGCATTTTAATAATTTCTTGCTATCTTTTTGGAAGAGATTGTCAGTCTCTAAAGACTATATGACAATAAAGTGTCTTGTGTGCCTGTTATGGGTTTGTGTGGCGTGGTTTTCCTTGGTGGCAGGGGAGGGGGGCTGCAGAGGTGGTCCCTTTAAGAAGTTGCTGGAAGAATCCGCTGCCCCAAAATGTCGGACCCACGCGCCAAAATGTCGGACCCGCCTCTAGGCGGGGAGTGA
>VYZV01030375.1:41412-51515 GCA_013401275.1 Pandion haliaetus | reverse complement strand
GAGGAATCTTCCCCCTGAGGAAAGAAGCGGCAACGACGATGTGTGGCGAGCTGACTCAACCCCCATCCCCTGTTCCCCTGCGCCGCCGGGGGGAGGAGGTAGAAAGCATCGGGTAGTGGAACTGAGCCGGGAAGGCGGGAGGGGTGGGGGGGGGTTGTTCTGATGTTTAGTTTCCCTTCCTAATACCCTTGTGTTTTGTTTTTGTTTTGATTTGTAGTAAATTAAATTGTTTTTTTTTCCCAAGTTGAGCCTGTCTTTTGCCCGTGACCATAAGTGGGGAGTGATCCCTCCCAGTCCTTGTCTCGACCCACAAGCCTGCCTTTGGATTTTCTCCTCATCCCAACGTGGCCAGGCGAGGGGGTGGGGGGTGAGCGAGCGGCTTCGTGGTGCTTTGTTACCGACTGAGCTGACCTGAAACCACGACAGTGCCCCTATGCTTTTCTCTTCTGGTTACACTTAATAATTTTTTTGCTGTGCAAAAGTCTTTGCAGGTATTTCGCAATGCCAAATTATCAAGGCTTCAAGCGTGCAAAACAGTAGGAAGCGCTCATTGTCCGTGCAACTTGAAGATGTGTTTATCCTTCTGATCTGTACAGTCGAGGCCCATTGTCTTGCTGGGTGCTCTCCACAGCACTCTTAATAGGGGTGAAGTTTTCCAAACTCTCTGTGTGGGTTTCTGTTCAGGTACTGACCCTACAAACACGCTTGCCCTGGTTATGCTGTTTGTCTCGACTGAAGGGTTATCTGGTGCAAAGGATACTCTAGCTGGCTGGGCTGTAACAGACACCTGCCATCAGGAATACACCATTCCCTATTCTTATTTTGTTCTAGTCATCTGAGACACTGTGATCCTGTGTTTAAAATGGGGGAGGGGAAAAAAACCCTCTTGGGACCCTTCTTTTAGATAGGCATAAGGAAAAGCTGTGGGAGACCTTGTTGTTTTAAGATCTGGATGCTGTTGCCTGGAAGTTGACTGTGTCTTTAAGAAAAAAATAAGTATTTATATCAGGTGTCTCTCTGAGATCATGTTTACCCCACAGTGTTTATTAAACCTGAGTTAATTTTCCTCCTCTCTTTCTATGGCTGCAGGAGCTTTGCCAGTAATGCATTATAATAACTCATAGTCTAAGGCGGCAAGGGCCATGTGCCAGTTTCCCTTTCCCACTCCAGGGGCTGGACTGGAGACTTGCTGCCTGGCAGTGCTGCACTACTCCTGCCCGTGCTGCCCTGGAGCTGTGGCCGGCTGAGCCCTGGCTCCGGTGATCCTTGCTGCAGGAGCCCAAGCTGCCATGGAGAGGCTCAGCCTTGCAACTGAGCGCTTTTGTTTAAAAAAAAAAAAAAAAAAAAAAAAAAAAGAGAATTATAAAGCCTTCATTACTCTCTGTCTCTCTCCCCTCTCTCTCCTGTCCATTACTCTGAAGGGTTGTTGAAATAGAGTAATTAGCATCACACTGTCACCTGGCAGTCTTGCACTGTTTTAAAAAAAATAAGATATCTGTGTCTGTTGCCTTTTATTTTGCATGATGACCAAGGGTTACTTGGTCTTTTTAGTCCTGTGATATTTTTTTGTCAGGAATATCTTGGCCGAGGTAAGCGCTATGAGTCACGCAGCTCTGTCGGCACTGGCTTTTCATCTGGTCTTCCTCAGTAACAAACACTTCCAGCCTGAAGCCCAGGGAACTGATGGGCTTATTGTCACGATGCTTTCAGAGGCGGAATTTGCTGTTGGTTCAGGTCTGAAATCTTGCTTGCCTTGGGTATTTGGAAATGTAATTTTCAGAGAAACTTCTGTATTTAACGTGTATGTCTTTGGCAAGCTTGGAAAAAGTTGTTGCAGTCTGAGCTGCCCACAGAGGTGGATCACTTGAAGGAGACTCAAGGGAATGGATGCCTGACATACCCAGCATATGCAAATAGTAGCAAGGTGCTTCGTAAGTGTGTGTGACTGAACAACACAGACATACCTGTACTGATGTAGTTTGTTTCTGTTGCACATCTTCTGGTACGTTTGCATTTTGCTGGCATTGCTGGGCAGCCCCTTTGTCTCGGTTGTTTTTTCTGCAAGTTATCCCAGGGGTTCTCGTCCAGCTCTGAAGAGCATCCATATGAAACATTAAAGACCTGAGGTTCTGGTGAGTACGAGAGTTGTTCTTGGCCCAGCAGTAAATCACGGATCTGGGCTGTGAAGCCCTAAGTTTTCGAGGAGGAATGTCATGTTTCTGGAAAGTAAAAATGAAGGTTTTTCTAGTAGGCTAATCCTACTCTGTTAGTGTTGTTAGGTTGGCTATCTGGGCCAGGACTACTTCAATGGAATGGGGTGAACATACACAGTGCATGTATCTGCATACACATATATCCACAACTGAATTACAATATTTACATAATAACCTGCTTGCACTAGAAATTTCTGTTAACATTTCTGTGCCAACCCAAGGCATGTGGGGGCTTTTCTGATTTTTAATTTTTTTTTGGCCTCCTAGTATAGACGAAGTCATAGCAGTTATACCAAATCATACCAGATTTAGTGCTGCTGTATTTTAGTTTGTTCAATGAACTGCATAGACTAAAATGAAAAGTAAAAACCCACAAAAATGTTTAAAATTCTTCTAATCCTTCTAGTCTTCACTAGGAGGCTTTTGTTATGCAGTCACATCAGCAAAAGTAAGTGTGGAATATCATTTTCCTTCTCCCTCAGCTGGATGGTTCATACATAAGAGATTATTGTCTTGAGTGTCTTACAGCATTTTAGTGCTCAACAGAGCATGTTCTCAAGAGTGTTTGTAAGGGATGTGTAAGTAAGAACCATCTTTCCTGTAGATAAAAACTTATTTCTTCTTGTTCTACTGCTCCTTTCTCTGATTTATTTATTTTGTTGTTTTATATTGGAAAAATCTGTTTAAATTCAGTTACCACCTAAGAGAATTGCACTAATGCGTAGCAGTAATTGTGATTTCTTGAAAATGAGATTGGTGCTCGGGACCATTGCCAGCTATGCGGTCTTCGGCTATAAAGTCACCCAAGCAGTAAGATGCTTGCATCTAGACATGACTTGCATTGGCCGTAGGCCTGCAGAAACAGCACCACAGTTGTTTTTCATTTTCCACATTTTGTTTTTCTAACAAATTAAGCAGTATTTTGGGTTGAATTTTCTATGAAGAGACATTCTTTTTAGGAATACGGATGCTGATCCAGATCACTGGGTAACCCTCATGTGACAGGTTTGTCCGTCATTGATACGGGCTGGATGCAAGCTGGTGTTCTGAAAGGGAAGAGCTCAGTGTCCTGTTACATCTCTCTTGTGCCTTCCCAGTTACTTTGTGAAAATGTATTTCCACCACTTATAAAAATGCATTTTATGTGGTTTATTTTGTCCAAACTCTATGCCTATATGAAGGAGAGAAGGTAAACTGCCACTCAGGGTTGGTTGTTGCCTTTCATACAGTATATGCTGGGTATTTTCCCTTTGGGGTTAAACTGTGAAGCCTGTTGAAGCTAAAGTTTAGCAGACAGGGGCTTTTACTTTCATGAGATGAAGTACAGTATGGTGTCATTTGAAGGTACTGCTGCTGTTTGGTCTTTCAGGGTGCTTTCTTTTTCTTTTGTTTGCATCCCTCAGCCCCAACCTCTTTCCCTTGGACCTTTTTGGAGATGTCAAGAAAAGTTGAGGGAGTTGCTGACATTGAAAATAGGATAATCACAAGAAAAACTATGTTGTCCCAAAGTGCAGATAGCCCTGAGCTAGGTTAGCAGTCATCCTTAGGGCTTTTACTCCTCCGGGTACTTGAGGATATCTTTACAAGAAATCTGTATATCATTTGCATCCATATATGGCAGTTTGTTTGGGTTTTTTTTTTTTTAGCAATCAAAGGAACAAAATGTGTTTGTTATGAAAGTAAAGGTCTTAAACTTGCTTTCTGTTGGACCTCAGTCCCTGAAAATATTTTAGGTTCCTGGCCAAAGTGTGTTGCCCCTTTTGCAAAGCTAAGCTCCAAATGGAAAGTTGAATCACTTCACTATTGTGTTGATTTTCAAAGCATGAACAGCAATCCAGCATGGGACATTTGAAGCCCTTCATGTTCTTCATTTTTTCTCAATGCTAATTTTAACTGGGTTGAACCCTTGATTGCAAGAGATTAATTTTTTGCCCTGTATAAGGGCTCTGATGGACAAGTTCTGGCAGATCGGATTGCGGCGTAAAGAATTCCTCCCTCTCTGCTACGGGTTCATGGCTGTTAGACTTGTCTTTAAATGTTTTTCTGGTGGTTTTTGCCCCAAGATCAGTGAGAACAGAATGGATGGCTTACTGGTGCTGCTGTTGCACTAGCAAAAGCTTGTCCCTGCTGGCACAGCCCGACTGAAGTGCCGGCAAGGTTTCACATGAGCAGTGAACCAATGCGCTGTCTGACTGGAAGGGATGGTCCTGGACCCTTGTTTGCTCCTTGCTGTGCACTCCTATCTCATCCTGCATGCTAGGTCTAGCGTTTGCCAGGCGGCTCATTGAGTTTCTGAGAATCTCAAACCAGCAGAAAAATACTCTCCACCTTTTGGAGAGTAGGATTCAGCTCCCTGGAATTGTTTGCTGCAGACTGCGTGAGTGCCAGAGGAGTCTGTAGGGGAGCTGGTGGCTAGAGCAGGGTTGAGGGGGAGTGGGACTGTCCCTTCTCCTGGGACAGCCAGCTGTGCTGTGCTGCCAGTGGCTGAGAGGCTGCAGATGTGGCACATGCCTTGGTCTGGTGTCTCTGCTACCAGAGGATTGCAGAATAGGTGCTTGGGGACATTAGCACTTAGGCTGTCACAGCTCACCCCTGCCCCTGGCTTGCCAGAGCCCTGAGGCAAAGTGAGTTTTTGAACTGGAAAACAAAATGCCAAAACACTGCAGCAGTTCAGATCTCCAGAACAGAGACAATGCCTAAATTGGAGGTTTCAGACTTGATCTTTTCAAGTCCATGGAAGTTAAGGTGACCAAACTTTCAGAACAGCCTCAGTAGTGTGTGTGACTGTCACCTGACATGTCCCGATTTAGGGTGGTGGTTTGTAGGTTCCCTGCTTTAACTCCTGGGAGGCACAGAAGATGGGCGGAAGGAATTGAAGCCATGCATTCTTCAGGCTACTAAATGGAGGATGTTGATGGATAAAAAAACCTTGCAGACTTTCCTAAAGAAGGCTTGTCTAAAAATCCAGTTAATGTTACATATTTTGCAGAAGATTTATGTGGCTGCATCAAGTTTAAATGTCAAAAACCTATTTGACAGTAAACAAAACCCCAATGCTGAAAAATCCGAGTAATAATTCATGCTTTACGAAGTAAAGCAGCTATCTCCTGCCTAGTTTGGAAAGAAATTTCCTCTGTAGATAGGGTTTGATCAACAACGTATCTTTCCAAGATTTAGAAAAAAGAAGAGTTAGAAGTTTGGCCTGCTCATAATAAGCAAAGACCATAACAGAAGACTGATGGTGCCCATTAAAAATTAGTAATTTCTGCAGGAAGAAATGGCCTTATCAGTGATTATAACAAAGAAAAAGAGGTGCAGAAAACAGGAATGCAAACCAGACAAAACTAGATAATATATATATTATGCAGAGCCAGGAAGAACTACCTGGAAATATGTAGGAAATACATAATTTTTTTATGCAGCAGGTTTTACAGTAGACTTCCCTATTTTCTAGTAACTGAAATATTTGGTCCATAGCAAGTTTTATTTTGAATAATCATGGAAAACAAAGTGATTTGTTGTGTGCAAAGACAAAGTGAAAGATGGGTAACAGTGATGACAGTAGTATCAACGCTTATCATTCAAATTGCACATAGACATTGTCAAAAATAAGCATTAGCCCTTCCTTACACTCTTGTGAAGTAGGACGGTTTGGGGTCATGAGGAATTTGTATCACGACACTGTTGTGGTTTCGGTTTCAGCCCAGCCGGTAACAAAGCACCACGCAGCCGCTCACTCACCCCCCACCCCCGCCCCTGGCCACATTGGGATGAGGAGAAAATCCAAAGGCAGGCTCGTGGGTTGAGACAAGGACTGGGAGGGATCACTCCCCACTTATGGTCACGGGCAAAAGACAGGCTCAACTTGGGGAAGAAACAAAATCAATTTAATTTACTACAAATCAAAACAAAAACAAAATACAAGGGTATTAGGAAGGGAAACCAAACATCAGAACAACCTCCCCCCACCCCTCCCGCCTTCCCGGCTCAGTTCACTCCCGATGTTTTCTACCTCCTCCCCCCGGCGGCGCAGGGGAACAGGGGATAGGGGTTTTGGGTCAGCTCGCCACACCTTGTCTGTGCCGCTTCTTTCCTCAGGGGGAAGATTCCTCACTCGTCCCCTGCTCCACTGTGGGGTCCCTCCCACGGGAGACAGTCCTTCACCAACTTCTCCAACGTGGTTCCTTTCCGCGGGCTGCAGTTCCTCACAAACTTCCCTGGCGTGGGTCCTTTCCGCGGGCTTCAGTTCTTCCCGAACTTCCCTGGCGCGGGTCCTTTCCGCGGGCTGCTTCCAGTCACGCACTGCTCCAGCGTGGTTTTTCCCATGGAGTTATGGCCATCTTCGTGAGCTTCCGCTCCACCGTTCACCACCATGGGCTGCAGGGGGACAGCCTGCTGTCTCCCCACAGGCTGCAGGGCCATCAGCCTCCTCAGGCGCCCCTCCTCCCCCTTCTTCTTCACTGACCTCAGTATTGGCAGAGGTGTTCCTCTCACGTTTCCCCATGCCCACGCTGCCGGTTCCCCTTCTTAAATACATTCTCCCAGAGGCGCTCCCACCGCCACTGATGGGCTCGGCCTGGGCCAGAGGTGGGTCCGACTTTTTGGAGCCGGGGGAGCTTCTAGCAGCTTCTCACAGAAGCCACCTCTGCAGCCCCGTCCTCCACTACCAAAGAAAACTGTGCCACACATACCCATAACAGACACGTAGGTTTTTTAATTGGAATAAAAGAGACTAGACTTCTTGTCTCTGACCCACTGTGCAAGTGATAGACCAGGTAATGGTTCTGATAATGCCGTTATGCGGACTGCTGATTCTGCCTCCAAACCTGGCACGTTATTTAGATAGATAAATTTGTGCTGCATTTTTGGCAATGGAATTGTCACTGGTATCGTATGGGTGAAATTGGGATGCATTGAACTTTAAATTTATATTTTGCTTTTATTGCATCTTATTGTAGTGTGAATGGGTCCCTGATACTCTCTAAAAGGTATGATGGTTTCATATTCTGGTTGTTAATTTTTATCACTACTTAGCTTATTTTCTCTTTGAGGGCTTATTAGCGGGTTCTTCATTAAGTGACATAGTTGCCCTTTTTTAATCAAACTTCCAGAATTTAACATACGACGTTACATATAAGGTTGAGAACATCATTACTTCATTCTTTTCACTCTAGTAATTTTTATATTACAGTGAACACCCTGATTAAACATTTATCTGGAACAGGCCATGATGAAAAGAAAATGTAATTAAATATAGGAACTAAATATTGAACTCCTGACTTGAGGCTGAACTGATAAATGAAATTAAATTTACACAGGGGGAAAAAATTATTGTAAAATTCATCCAGTATTGCATTTTAATGTTTTATTCAACTAGATTACAAAGCAAGCTGCATATATCAACTACAGGAACTGATAATTTCTGAAAGTCTTATTTAGAATCCACTTATTGTAATTGTGTTATACTAGAGTTGCTTGGTCTTTGAAAAAAGAAAAAAAAAAAGAATAATTTGCATTTGAAATTCAAGCAGCAGTGGTGCAGCAGAGTTGGGTGTGGCACAGTTTGAGTTTCCTAGTCAGATTTAAAAACCAAGGCAAACAAAAACCAGTGAAGCATTATACTTCATAAACAAGATTGCTAACAAGAAATTGGCCTGTGTCCCTCATATAAATTCAGGTGTCAGAGCAGGTAGGCAAATATGGTGCTTGGTTACCTCGAAGGTAGTGGGGCTGGACCAGGACTTGCCTTTGAAGGCTGCATGTATCTGACCTCCCTGCATGCGTGTTCAAGCTTCTTGGCACTCACTGTTGCTGAATCAGGAGGACAGAATTGACTTTCCTGTTGGACTAATTATAGCTCTTTAAAGAGATTAATTAACCCTTCTTTTCCTACAAAGGGACTTTATCAGTGAATCCCATGTCAGAGGGAGGCTGCAGATGGTTACCTGCTGCTTGGGATTGCTTTCAGGGATCAGTAGCGGCAGTGCAATGACGCTTGCAGCCAGATTCTTGTGTTGGGCAGATGTCTTGGTGACCAAACCGCATGTATGATGTAGTTCTTCTAGAATTACACTATGAGCCTGGAAATACTGCTGAATCCATGGCTAGCAGTGGATTTAGACAGCTCTGTAAGATACAGTTGCAAAAAATGACCTATGGTTAAACATTTTGGGAAGTTAAAACCAAGGTATATTTCTTGCTTTCTGCTTTGTGCTTTCCACAAAGTGGTTTTCATCTTCTGTATCTATAGCACAGTAAAACTACCTACTCCTTTCCTTCCTTCCTTCCTTATGTGTGCTGTGGGCCTGAGAAATAGTTGGTTATTTCTCTGATGTGATGCTGTCTGGTTAGGTATGGGATGTGTTTTGTCCTCTGAGAGTATTGGGCAGCTGACAGCCATGGTAATTGGTACCTAAGTGATAGGTGAACACTGTGAAGTGTGGGTGTTGGGGATACAGACCTTCTTGCTGCTTTTTTTGGATTTCCGAACCAGTCCCGTGGGGAGGATAATTTTCCCCCTAGCAGTACATAATTATTGTGCCATCTGTGTGACTGAGGGTGTTGGTGGGATTTTTGGTGTGATGTGAGACAGCAGTGTGCTAGAAAGTGAACAATCACTAATCCAGTTCCCTTCCTTGGGACTAATTCATGACTAACAGCCGGCCACTTAGGAAGGAAGGGAAGATGAGTCCCTGGGCTGCTCAGCTCTCCCTCTGGCTGGGTTATTCAAAGCATAGACCAGCATGGGAACAAGCAGTGGTGTCCAAGCAGTCCAGCTGAGGGTAATAGGAATAAAATGTTACCTTGGAAGTGGGAACCAAATGTGCAAAAAGATTCCCTAAAGTGATTCATCTTTACGTTTCCCTAGTGCCTGGGTCTTCTCTCCTGGCTTTTGATTGGCTGTGATTAACACAGCTGGGCACTCAACTCCCACAAGTTCCTCTGATGTAACCGGGATGCTCTGTGTCTGTGGAGGATGAGAGGCCTGAGCAGCTTGGTGCACTCTGTGTCCCTCCTCTGCCTGCTCCACCACATCTGCAGTGCCCAGGCTGTGAAACTCCCCTATGTTGGGTTCTGCCTCATTGATATGAATGTGGTTTTCAGTCACTTGATGCAGTTTCCCTCTGGAAACCTTTGTGCCCAGTTGATGTTCTGACTGATGGCCTTCAAGAAGTGCTTTAAGTACGTACACATACATCTCTGTTTTTGCAACCAGATTCAGAGCAAGGTGGCATTTTTCTTACAGAAATGACTTGATTCTGTGGGACCTACCATGGAAAGGTGCTGGGACTGACATTCACAGCCTGACCCCTTGCTTCTGTAGGAGAAAGCAGACAGCTGGGAGTGAGAATGAACAGTCATGACAGTGTAAGCACAAGCAAGGATTTTGAAATTTGGCTTTTTGAATGAATGGTGGGTATGCAGATGTGACCCTGTGTCGTGGTTTCAGCTCAGTTGGTAACAAAGCACCACGAAGCCGCTCACTCACCCCCCACCCCCGCCCCTGGCCACGTTGGGATGAGGAGAAAATCCAAAGGCAGGCTCGTGGGTCGAGACAAGGACTGGGAGGGATCGCTCGCCACTTATGGTCACGGGCAAAAGACAGGCTCAACTTGGGGAAGAAACCAAATCAATTTCATTTACTGCAAATCAAATCAAAACACAAGGGTATTAGGAAGGAAAACCAAACCTCAGAACACCTCCCCCCACCCCTCCCGCCTTCCCGGCTCAGCTCCATTCCTGGTGCTTTCTACCTCCTCCCCCCGGCGGCGCAGGGGAACAGGGGATGGGGCTTGAGGTCAGCTCGCCACACCTTGTCTCTGCCGCTCTGTCCTCCTCAGGGGGAGGCCTCCTCATTGGTCCCCTGCTCCACCGTGGGGTCCCTCCCAC
>VYZV01030375.1:20991-41200 GCA_013401275.1 Pandion haliaetus | reverse complement strand
CCTGTCTGGGCTGCAGAGGCAGGTCCGACTTTTTGGAGCCAGGGGAACTTCCAGCAGCTTCTCACAGGAGCCACCTCTGCAGCCCCCTCCCCCACTACCAAAGAAAACTGCACCACACAAACCCATAACACCCTGGCACTGTGATGCCATAGAGACTTACAAATGCCTGGTTCTCTCTTCACGTAAATGTCTTTTTTGGAAGGGAACAGGATGAAGAGGGGAACACAAACCTTTTTTCCTAGCTTCTTATAATTCCATTTGTTCTGGTGCCTGGGAGTTCATTTACAGATCTTATCACCAATACGTCTATAAATGCCAATTTGCTTATGAAATTTAATAATGCTGTCACTCAACAAAAAGTACTGGAGAAATATTTTCAGTGCTTTGCAAATGTTGAAAGCATAAAACCTGAAAATAATTGAAAGGAGAATCAGTTTACAACAATTTTACGTGTGCTTCTCTGTGCCTGTTTCTTAGTCTGTGAATTTGGGATCCACCCTTATGAAGTGCTTTGAGATTGTGGGATGAAAAAAAGTTGCTGTCTCCAACTGCAAAGCATGGTGGCTCTGAGCCCAAGTTTGGGAAAGGGATATGTGGCAGTTCAGGTGGCTTCTGCTGAGATGCTGAATTAGTAAAAGGGAGATCTTCAGTATGCAGCAGATATTCAAACCTACTCACTAGTGCTGGCCACTAGGTCTGTGACTGGAAGGCCCAGGGACAAACCAGTTGTGGGTGATTTTTGCTGCTAGGAGATGTGTTCAGAGTACCTGCAAATTTGACATACTCAGTGGATGTATTTTTTTGCCATGTGCAGTTCTGACAATCTCTGCTACCTTTCTAGCTTGCTCACAAAGTGCAACGAGTGCTTTGTTTAGTTTGGAGGCAATGGTGCATACATTTACTGGCATCGACATGACCTTCAGCACTTTTCAAGATGAACACTGGAAATAAGTAAGAGCAGTATGTATCTGCGCCTCAGTGAGCCAAGCCCAGGGATGGACAGCTAAGGGGGAAGTACTTCCCGACTCCTCTGCTCAACCGCTGTAGCACGCGCTGTGTATAAAACATGAGACGACTGCAATGGCTTTGGCAGAGCAAAATGGCAGAAGCATTAATCTGTCCATTTCTTCTGATTTATGGATTTCATTGTAGTTGTCAGTGTCACCTTAGTGGAGGTTTGTAAATGCAACATTTCATTTACTCATCAATTTTAATCCATTTTAGGTAACAATTCTGATTTGCTATAAACCAGGAAAGTTACCCCCTTATAGGCTTCAGGAACTTCCAACTTCTTCAGTGTGGGTTTTTTTCCCCTCCCATGATGCAAACAGACTTGTCATTTGTTCATTTATCTAGAACATCTTCATTATACTTTGCACATATGACGGTGTTTGAGCGGCAGTATTTGTGAGAAATGATTAGGAGAAATGAATGTGAGAAGTGGTTTTCTGACTGTGAGAATAACATTTCTTACCACCTTTTAAAAATAGCACAAATTAGAGACTTCAAAATAAACTCCAGGCAGAGGTGTGCAAAGACATCACCATCATAGGGCAAGCTTCAGGCATTATGTGAAGACTTTAATTCAGGGTATAATTCTTGACTTTTTAGAAGCACAGACTTTTTAAATAGTGCAGTATGTGGTGGTTTGAACTGAAGTGATCATTCTGGGTGCTGGATAACATTGTAGTTTTCATAAATCCATCCTCGATAGCTCTATAAAGTTTTGCTCTTGTTTTAAAGCTATGTGATCTTTAATATATACATTTCTTAATCTCCTTTTCATTATGTTGTTTCTAAATCTCCAGTCAAGGCTTGTGGGGACAGCACTGGGGATTGTACTCATGCTAGGAAAACTGCTTCACCTTCATGACAGGTCATACAATTTTTTTTTGAAGCTGAGCTATGTGACAGTTCTTCATGAAGTCATGAAAACTAAGTCACGTTTCATGATAACAGCAAGAGAGCATTCCTCTGTCTGCCCTGAATCACAACGAACTTGTGCTCCTGGCATATGTAACACTGATAATTAACAGGGATGCGTTCAGTAAGCAAGACAGGTCTGAGTTCAGTCTGCACACATGGTGGACTTGCCTTACACTCCGCATTTCAGGACTTGGTTTTCAGTGGTAGCCCTAAATCTGGCTATTGTACTTTTGTCCTTTTTTAAAAACAAATGTAATTCTTCATATGTAATTAAAAAAACCTAAACTGTTGCAGCGGGCAGGTAGTCTGCCTTTTATTTCTCCAGTTAACTTCTGCTGTACCATATACAAAGGATGAATCTTTTTCAAGTGATGTTGCTCTGGAAAGGTGGAGTCTGTATCTCTGAGATCGTAGCCAGGAGGGAAGCTGCAGAGGACATGGGTGGTGGTCATCAGGGAGCTTGTATATTTGAATTTCTACAAGCTCTCATGCTTGTAGCAAATGAGGGAGAACACAGTATTTATCCTCTTGGCTTTCCAATGTGTGTCACTGGTTTTTAGTAATCATGATTCTTGCCTGCAAAATCGTAGCTCCCTGGGCCTCTTCCTCTGACGTTAATTGTCAGGAGAGAAAGAGAAAGGAGTTGAACTTGGTCAATAAGAAAGATGTAATGGGTTGCAAAGATGGAAAGATGTAGGATTTGCACAGCAAAGTATACGTTAGCTTGGGATTGAACGTAACTGCACATATCCAGCCTGAGTTGAGTGTGGCTGGAGGCTGACTAGTGACGTCCAACTGTGATTTACTTCCCCCCTTATCTCTGTTAAACACTGCTTAGCAAACTTGGAGTGCATTGCGGCAAACTTTTGCTCTCTTAATACAGCAAGCTGAACGAAAGCTGGAGTCAGATAGCCCTCCTGTGAAAAATTGCAAGAAGACTGGCATGTTATCATTTGTTACTTCCTACAAGAGCAAGCTGTGTTGTGTGGTACTTCCATTATCTGAAACAGAGCAGGCTGGTGGGGTTGGGTGCAGCCATTTAGAAATGTGATTTGTGTTTTTCTTTCTTCACAGAAACCTGCCTGAAGTATTTCCTGAGGCTTTTCTCAGAATCTGTGTCAGAATTCTTGCATCTAACGCAGCAAGATAGCTAGTGGCAGGTCTGTCTTAGTAGAAATTTAGCATGGTGACACTGTAGTATCTTTATAAGATGTCCTAGATTGGAAATGTCTTGTTCCTGGTTTGCAGAAATCTGTCCAAATATTTAATATGACTCGGAGCTGGGTTTTTAATTTTTTTTTTTCCTCCTGTAGAGACAGAAGTAAAACTTAAGTGAGAAATACTTAAAATGCCTCTAGGACCCAAACGGTTTTGGGGAACAGGGGAACTGGAGTTAGAATACGTCACAAACATGCAGTCTGCCCCCATGGTCTACATACTGCTATGGCATGGAAAGGGATGAGAGATTTCCTATGTTTCACTCTGCTGCTTATGGCTGTGTGGATTTCACCTTCTAAATTTTACAAGATGTCCAGCTTACAAGTTAGAAGTGTGAATTAGGTTATAAATGAGACCACTGAAAATCCAAATCACCTTACTCAAAGCATGTAGCAGGATAGTTCCTTCCTCTTGAGGCCTGGAGGAGCAGGACCAGTGCAGTCCCAGTTTTGGTCCAATCAGATCTGAAGTCTAGACTACAGAGCTGACTAGTCCAAAGCAGGAGGGCAGGGTGCAGTGGGTGGCTTGTCTTCACCAGGGAGACTTTGCTGCTTTTCCCTCTCTGTTCTCTAGTTACTGCCTCGAGATTCTGCCTGAAATCATCTCACTGGGCACCTCACTGCGATGGAGAAGGTACATCCACCTATTTTGCTAACATCACTGTATTCCCATGGCTTAAAGCTCTCTGCTGACCGTTGTTTTAGCTCAGTGCATTGGGACTGAATTCCCCTTGGGCAAGTCCCATTTACAGTGTAGTTTCTGTTAGTTGAGACTTTGCAGATAGCGTAGAGAAACTGTTGTCCTACTCATCATACCCCAGAGGACAAGAGAATCTGGAGCCTATGTGAAGTGGCTGCAAGCAGAAGAGTCCTGTGCTTGCCTGTAAAACTCCCAGTGAAAGCAGTTTGGCAGACTTTTGGGAACAGGCTGCTTCCTTTTTTTCTTTCCTTTTTTAAAATTAACTCCTTGCAATCATGGTGAATTAAGATGGTGAGGTGGCACAACCTTTCTCACCCCTCTGAAACCTTTCCCATCCCTCCTAAAGATCCTGCAGCTTTGTAAGTTGACTGTGGGGTTTTTAAAAGCACCAAGAATTGCTCTCAGTCTCTTGGCATAGTTTGAAAGTTTTTGCCATCAACTTAAGTGCAAAAAGTGTTAGGTGGCCCCTAAATGCATTTTGTTTGTCCTGTCCTGAAAAGCTAAGGTCTGTGACACAGCAAGACTGTGCTTTCCTACATACTCTTCTGAAGTGTTGGGCAGCCTTTTGAGTGGTGAGCTACATACACCAGTGTAAACAAGATATCAGAGAAGGAGACATACAGTTCTTGAATTATGATCATCACCATAAAAAGCAGGTGAGTGCTTCACAAGAACTAAGAGGAGGAGGCTGTGAGATGCAGAGAGATTTGCTTTGTTTAGCAGATCTGAGCAGCAGGGTGGCCTGAGAATGGACAAACCAGACAACAAAATAGGACAGTGGTTTACCAGACCAGTTCCTTCAAAAAGAGTTGAGCAAGTGAAGAGCTAAGCCTGGGCCTAGCTTAGATGTTCTCAGATCTTTGAAGCTTCTGATACTTCACTTGAGTCACTAGTAAAGAACTGAAAATGAATGGAGATGATTACTAAGTTAGTTCCACTGACTAATTTTGCATTTACATGGGATTTAGAAGGAAAACTGTAAAGTCAACACCTGCTTCTTTGTGAGTTCATATAGGGGGTTCATCTCCCATAGCATGATCCCAGAAAGACATCTCCTGTTCATAGAAGGCATCTGGGGTAACTGGTGGCAGTGCAGACACATTCCTGTGCTCTTCCTCAAACATCCTATTCTCTGTTGGGTGGAATGACTTGAAGAGCTCCCTGTTAAAAGGAAATGTTCAAATACCGCAGGCATCCACAGTGGTGTGGCCAGAGTGGGTGGCCAAGGAATCATAAAAGAACAGTAAAGTCAGACTGGATTGGGAAATCCTCTGGTTTGTTTTGCTTTTATGATTTAGCTAGGTTACTGTAATTTAGCTTTCCTGATCTCATTAGGCAGTTGACCAAACTGTCACCAGCTCTTTCTGCTGTTGTCATTAGAGAGAGGTTGAGAATAATGCCCTGCTTAACAACACAGACAAAAATGAATGTAAAGCACATTGCTACTGCCTTGACAACAAGCAGTTACATGCATTAGCTGGTTAAGTGGTGGTAGATTGCTTTTTGTTTTGTAGTAAGGTCTCGTATTTACTGGGCTAACCTTGACAAAACTAATACAGGAATAGTTACAAAAGAACTGGAGAGGAGATCATGATCTGTAGTCTTTAGAGACTCAAGATCCAAATTTGTTGTTTTTTCATATAAAATCTCTGTTTAAAAAAAAACACCAACTACTTTTTTTTTTTTTTTGAGCTTTAAAGTATTCCTTTCTGCAAGCCTTCCTTTTGACATCTGACTCATGATGCATGACAGAACAACACAGAATACTACGTTTTTCACTTTTGAAGTGGAATAGTTCACAAAAAATAAATGGGAGGCTGAAGTGTTAAGCTATGTAAGTCTAATTAACTTTCAGCTTTAATAAGCTATGGCCTCTCTAGCAAAACAACAACAAAAAAAAGGTGTTTGGATTACAAATGGCACCTGCAGTTTGGCTTTAAAAAGGGTTTTGTAAAAACTGACTTTTTTTTTTCCCTTTCTGGCTTGCCTGAGCACTTTGTGTTGCAGAAGGGCATCTGATGTGGATTGCACTCTTACCCTCTCTTGTGTTCCCTTTTGTTTGCTTGATGATTCTTCGCCCTTCTCTGTTGCAAGGAGGCTTTTATGAGACTCTGGAAACGCATGGGCCTTGTCTTGACCTTGCCGGGATGGTCACTCTGTGGCTGAGCACCCCCACACTGAGCCTTTGTCTCCAGAAAAGAAAGCTCTGTTTGGGCAGTGATTATCCAAGGCTAGAGGAGATCAATGTGTCTAGGTGTGATACAGACAGAGAGAGGGTCTCTAACATAGCTGGGCTGTGTCTGACTGCAAACCTTACCACTTGACTTGTATGGCAGGAACTGGAAGTGATAGTCAAGAAAGAGCTGCATGTACAAAATGAGTTAGCTGTGTTGGGAGCTGGGGCTCTGAGCCCCTTTCTCGCCTCCCTTCTCAGTGCTGAAGGGATTATGACCGTGGCAGGAAGCTCCTTGAGAAGTAGGAGGAGGAAGGTTTGTATTCTACTTCCTCAGCTGATGAGAAATGCATATGCTTATACTTCTGGCTGATGCCTCTCATTCAAGATTAACTTTTCTCAAATATGGAGATGTATTTAATGCATGGTATTGTGTGTGATGAAGGGGAGGTTCACACTGACTCTCTAAACTGTGACAGTAGTCTGAGACATCTTGCAGCCTTTCCAGAGGGTATCCAGACAAAGGTGTTCGTAACTTGTGATGGTAACTTGTTGGAAGAAAGAGTGCAATAGCTCATTACAGCTCTCAGGCTAATCTTTTGGTTTAATTTGGGTCTGTATAAAGTCACTTTGAAGCTGCTGAATTTGTCGCAGTCAGATGCATCACACTTGGAAGATCTTGAACTGAACTGGTTTCTGAAGTGAAGCCAGTTTTGAAACCTTTTTAATTTTCCATCTAATTTCTTTGGCCTGGCTACCTGACATTGCATTCACCAGCAAACTTGATTTTTACTTTTTTTTCCTGTCAGCTTCAGTAGTTTGGTTGATGAGGAGTATGAGGATATTATCAGGATATGTTGAATCAAACTAACTTTGCTAATCTGTTCCAGATTCAAAATAGAGGTAAAACATCTGCTTCAGTTGTTCAGCAGAGCTTCATGCCAACTGTAGCAAGCCTAATGCAAAGAAAGAGATGAAATGCTGTTATGGACTGATCTGCATGTTCACACATAGTTACTCTGCTATTAATGGAAATAACACTGTCATCAGCCTCAGTAGTTGAACATTTTTAATCTGAATTTTATACTAGCTATGCAGAAGGCGAATGCTGGTGACTAAAATCTGCAAAGGATTTTACTGTTTTATGAAAACGGTAATAACTGACCATGGTGCTCTTCAAGAGCACTGTGAGCTCCGTGACCTTCCAAGAGAAATCAGGAAACATAAACATTAGTGTTTCATGTCTTTTAAAGTATATCTGACACTGGCTATATATGAGAAAGTAAGTTGGGAGATTTTCTGAGTTTTTCTGGAGCTGGCAGGAGGGCAGCTGCTGGGGTGGCATTCATTGACCAGAGGAATAAGCTGCACTGCAGTGCTTAGGAGACAGGCGGTGGTGGGGCTTTGTGTGTGATGAGCAACACAAGGGGAAGTTACTTGAACCTGAACAAGATTAACCTGTAATATAATGGTAAGGCCAAGCAAGTCAGATGTTTCAGATTTTGCTCAAGTTCCTAAAATGTCTTGTCCCTCCCTTATGTCACTTTCATGACCCCAGAGGTTTGCTGTTGTCTGGGGCTTGGTTTAGACACCCGTGACAGCAGGACCTTGGAAGTCTTGCAGATCACTGCTAAGAGGAAGATGAGGTTCAGGAACATGTGAGATTGTGGCTGCAAAATTTATCTGTCCTTAACAGAAACTCAGTGTGTGGACTTACTTGAAGAAAACTGTAGCTATAATTACCTTCTCATGAGCGAATGAAATGGGGTCTGAAAGTTCTGCTGAGGTCATGCCATGCGTTAGAGTGTTTCTACCCAAAGGCACTAGACTCCCCGTGAACTTTTGGAAATACATATATTTTTATTGATTTCTGTAGAAATTTCTCTAGCACCATGTGCCACACTATTTAGGTAATTACCCCTTTTACAGTGTAATACCCAGCTGAAATGCTAGAAAATGCATGTTCTCTGCTTTTTATTGGAAGTGCAGTCTGCTGTAGCTTACCCTTTTTGCGTTAAGCTTTTTATTTATTTAAGTGTGGTATGAATTTTGTTTGGGCTCTTTTGCTTCTGTATGTTCAATCCCTTGCCTACTGAAGCCTGCAGAAAAGAATTCCTTTGACTTTCAGTGATCATTGGACTACATCTGTTTTTGAAATTATGGTCTTCTGCAGTTCACTGTTTGTAACTCAGCCGAATTGCTAACCAATACCCTGGTGTGTGTTGCCTTTAATGGAGCAGAAATGCATCCTCCTTGTGTGTCTTGGATGTTGAAAACAGATGATTTCTTTTAGTAACAATCTTTTATGTATTGCAAATTGCTCTCATGTTCCCTTTAAATTTTCCTCTGTGTAGGCTGAATAGCTCCGAACTGTTTAGATTTTCCCTGTAAATCATGTTTTAGAGCTCTGGTTTGGTCTTCAAGTGAAGTGGTGCCCCAAACTAAATGTCTTGCTCCAGTTGCAGCCTAAGCAATACTGAGCAGTGTGGAAGGACTACTGTCTGTTTTGCAAGCCATATTCCTATTTTAAGGTCTCTTCCTCTTTCATAACATTGTTTGGTTATGTTCAGTTAGTAAGCTGCAGTCCCAAATTATTTCTTACACAGAACTGCCATGTAACAGCTCTGGTTTTCTTGCTAACAGGCATGCTGTGTTCTCCTCCTTACTCAACAGTGTCCTCATCTTCCTCCAGCCCAGCTGTTTGTATAATTTGTTGAGGTGGTTGTAAATTTTGATCCTGCCCTCCAACCTCCTTGTAGTTGCTTGTAGTTCAGAGGTATCTGCAAATTTATTAGGGCACTCTCTGCTTCATAGCTGCCTTCTTTGTGTGTACAGTAATATGAAACAGACCCCGTTAACTAGCAGAAGTCCTAATTGTACTGAGTAAGATCTTACAGGATCAGATGCCACTTTACAGTTCTCTAAATCAGGATTAATTTTCTAAAAATGAAAAGATTTTTATTAGAGTGTGTGAGGAGTATCAATGCATGCTGCATATATCAGGTATAGCACTTAATTACAGTACAGATAGATTCACTGGACTAGTACTCTGTACTGTTGAGTGTCCAGGACGCCAGATGAAAGGCAGGTCTCGCCTGCTGCACTGAAGGAGGAATATGAAAAGGTTGCTTAAACCAGCTGCAGTGTGTGTGGAGGTCCTTGCTCATGCTTACCTTGGCAAGGAAGAGAGGGGTAAGTCATGGTTTCATAAGTGATAAACTGAAGGAAGATAAACTTGCAACATTTCCGTTTCTCTCTTTTTTTTTTTTTTTTTTAATTTTTTTTCCTACTTGGTTGGCATTGCTGCTGGTAGTCGGGTGAAGGCAGGATGTCAGTAGTCTCCGGAGGATGTGGGGCCACTGAATGGAGGAGTTGTGTCAGTATAGGTGGACAGCTGCAGCCATCATAAACCTGTTAGTTCCCCAGAGCATTCCCTTCTGCACACAGAATTGGTTTTAATCATCTTTTTTTTTCCTTGTGGAATTCAACACCTATGCAATTGGTAAAAAAAAAAAAAAAAAAATTGCTGGTGTGCTTGAAATGTGTTTGAAGACAAGTGAGCAGGAAATGAAGCTTCCGGTAGGGTTGATGTTTTTCAAGTGAACTTCTCCCCTAACTGCTTTATTCTTAAATCTCTAGCGAGGAGCAGACCTGTCACTGAGGTTGCTGTTGCTCTGCCCTGCTGCTGGCCATTTTATTTCTCTTGAGGTTCGTAACCTCACGCTGCCCGGCCTCCGCTCAGCTGTGCTTCTGGTGGGGAGAACACGCAGGGCTCTTCTGAAAGTAGGTGGTGTAACGTGGCACAGCACCTCTCACTTGGGAGTTCCCTTAAACTGATTTATACCAGCTGGAATTTATGCCCCCAGAGATTTAACTCTCTGCTATGCTCTTGTCCAGAAACACTGCCTTGGTGCCAAGCCTTCTTCCCCGCTCCTGCCTAAATGATAGATGGATTATGGGTGAGAGGAAAAAAAAATAAGGAGGGGTGGGGGGAAGGCAAAAGCACTGGGAGTCAAAATATTGATGTGACAAGAAGTACTCAAATGGAGTAGTAGTGCAGCACTCACTGCTGGGTGTGTATAAAAAGAACTGGATCTTACTGGATCCTTTTTTTGGTAGTGCCATTACAGTCCCATGACTGTTATTTAGTGGTGTCATTGCTGTGTCTGTTGTGAGATATTACCCAACACATGCTTTCTATCAAGATAAAACCCCAAGAAACTTTGAACAAACAAATTCAAGAGGGCAAGAAAAATTGAGGATACCATTAGATCAATTATCCTCAGTCTTTGTAGATATTCCAACAAATCTTACCATGCTGTCTGTGACAGACTTTGCTCCACTAAAATGCTAGTGAATAGAACAACTGTTATGCTACTATGTTTATTTTTGTCTCCTTTAAAAAAAAAATGCCTTCTTATTTTAACTACTCTGCAGCATGCTGAGTCTTTGTCTCCACTTGATTAATGTGACTTCAAGACAGTATTTATTAACTAATTTTCTGATACAATCTCCAGGCACTTAACTCCCCACCCCCCCGCCCCTGCCAAAACCAAACCAAACCAAAAACCCACCACTTAAACCGAGATGGGTGGACAGCCCCTGGTAATGAGAATGAAGAAGGGACACTGAGCAAGCTGAATTCTTAGCTCTCTTCCTTTTTAGAAGTGATCTAAATTTAATATGAAATGAGTTATTGCAGTGACTTTAACTGATAAGTTTAACAAAACATAGGCCACTTGCAGCGTGTTTGGTGTATAGAGGAATTTCAGTATTCCAGGAACGGCAGGATATAACCTTTGCTTCACCTGGAAACATAAGCAATTCTTGGGGCAGTTGATAGGCTTCATAATGAAAAATGGGAGGCAGCCAAAATCTGCAGCCAAGCTAACAGCCAGAAATAGATCCAAGAGGCTTGTTTTGCACTGTCCAGAACAGCGGATCAGAAATTGTGTGAACAGAAATACCGGGCTTGATCTGGCATTGCACAAGCAGAGTCAATCCTGACTATTTTCCTTTTTAAGTATCATGAAAGCTTGACTAAATAAATGTGTTAAAGTTTCAGCTGTCTCAATATGTTGTAATACTTTTTCCCCGGATAGTTTCCATTTTGCTTATGGTTTTCTTTCTTTCTCACTTGCTTGAAAGGCAAGTGTGTTTTTGATACTGTGTATTTGCAGTTAAAGGTGTTCAAGTGTGCATCACCTAAGAACTCCAGCTCCCCTGTTTCAGCATTGAAATGGGGCAGCAGAGGGAGAGGCAAAGGTTTATATCTCTTGGAGAAAGCAAGTAGAGGAGGGGAAAGGGCTAGGCACAGGGACAACCAGAACAGGAGGGTGCAGGGGGTGATGGGGAGGCAGGGGTGTGAAGCAGGTTTATTCTCGTTACTTCACAAGCAGCGTGCCTTTGGGAAAGTGAACTGAAGTATATTCTGGTTTGCACATCACTTACTAAATGATTAATTATGATTACATTTAATTATAGAATCAGATCTGTTGTCTTCTCTGTCTGGCCAGAGATGCAGAGTTTTGCAGCTGGGGTGTAAGCAAAAGCTGTTGGGGTCCTGCTGACTGGCCGCAGAGAGCCAGAAGCCTGTGGGAGCCCAGCCTAGGTTTCCAGTCCCAAGCCCAGTTTGCCATTGCCAAGGCCTAACTTGTATGGAGAGGAAATAATTTAAAAGTAGGTGATGCAGGATGTGTTGTGACGGCCCTGCTCCCTTTTCAGGATTGAGCCATGGTCTAAGCAGTTCAGGTTGTCCTTTTCCAAACATAGTGTAAGCAATGTTCACAGCAAGAGCCTTAATGGAAGGTGTTTTTCAGCTTGTCATCAGACAGTCTTGTTTCAGGCATCTTTACTGCTACTACTTCAACCCTTTACAGTGATCATACTTTTTTTCCTTCTCCTAACGATGTGCAGTAACTGTAATGAAGGAGAACTTGCAGTTTTGGAAAAAAAAAAATTTGTTCACCTAAAGGTGATGATTTGATTTTTCCATCCTCAAGATCCAGAAAGGTGTTTTGTTAGGCCTGAATTTCCAGCCCCTAAACCTGGTCAGTACTGGATACCAGGCACCCGGCTGAATTCAGCCGGAGGGCTGGGAGTGCTCCCAGGGTACGGGCCCTCCCCTGGGCCACGCTGCCTGGAGGCTTCACAGTCTGCACAAGCCACCCGGCTGCCCAGCAGAGTAAGATTGGAGCTGCTTTTTTTCTGTAGCTGTCTGGTAGCTTGTGATGAATCGTTATTCAGCTAGCAATGTATACCAGTGATTAAACTCAGGTTTTATTAATGTCACCAGCAATGGCAATATCTTATGATCATGTTAGAATCACCATATTCCAACTATTTCTGTACCAAATATTTCTGGAAATATTCAAGTCTTCCTTTGCGAAGCCACTATGGGAGAGGCTGTGTGTGTGCTGAAGTGGGAACTACCTACAGACTGTGTTAGCATGAGATGAATTATTCAGACATTTGTGAACAATTACTTAAAATCCGGAACCACTTATGCATTACCCAGCATTTAACTAATCTTTGGGAGGGGGGAGAAAGCACTGAATACAGAACTAGCATTGTTTCTAACACACTGTACGTCTTTGCAGACATCCTCGCCTGATGATGTTGATGCTGTTTAGTATTTGTCCCTTAGGGTTGGACCACACTGGTAGCCATAGGTGTGCACTGGGGTATTTTCACATTTGGTCGCTTAGCGTTTCTTTGCGTTTTGATGAAGTTGCTGTTTGCCATTTGAATCGACAGATCGGAGGGACAGGCTCTCGGGCACTGAGGCTGTGGGCAGGTTCAGGAGGTGCTGAGCTGTCCAGGCAAATGCAGACACCCGCCTCCAGCTCCTCTTTCTTTAAAAAGTCTAGGTACAAAGTTGCTCTTGACACTAAACATATGCNTTTCCCTAATCTCAGGAGAGCGTAACGGGAAACGAAGCAGTGGTTGATTCTCCACTGCTCCTGGAGTACATTCCCTGTGTACCCTGTGCCATCAACACTATGGTCTGAAGGATAAATGCAGCCTGAGATTTTGGAGAAGCTAAATAGAAAGAGGCTGTTATTAATGTCATGGAGAGAAATGGGGAGCCATTACAGGAAAAACTAGTGCTTCTTGCAATGAAACTTAAATGCCCAGCACATCCCTCGAAGAAACTTGGGGCACAGTGTGGCAGCAAGTTACAGTTACTGGTCTGGGGAAAGTGTCAGAGCACAGTTCTTTGGTGTCCTTTAAACAGTAGCTTAAAACCAACATGAGGATCTCTCGAAGTTTGGGAGTGTGGTCCACCCAGAGTTTCTCTTAGTTTTGGGAGTGTTACTTTGTGTTTTCTTGAATACCTATGTGTGTCATGTAAGTTTGTTGGTTATTGAGCATGGAAACACAGTGGAACAAATTGAAATAAGCAGCAACGTGTAGGCATACATGCTGTCCTTTCTGCAGTGGATTATGTGCAATCCTTATAAATAATTGGGCTACTCTGCAAAAAATGGAGGGACATAAGAAGACAGAATTAAATTAATAGAGAAAAAAAATTCCCCACCATATTTGAAACATTGCCATGGACAGGGTGTTTATTGATCTGGTCAGTATAAATGGCCTAGGTAAGTACATTTGCTCACTTAACAATGCTGTCAGTTTGGCATAGTGCTTCCAGAGGACCAGTACACCCTACTTACGGATCTGATTATCTCCACTGGCCTTTCAGTAGCTTGGACAAGTATTCCTTAGGAGTCGCTCAGTAAAAATCTGTAATGCTCTGAAAAAACCCTTAGCAACCATCCAAGGACATTCTTCTCCAAATACCAACTCTGTGAAAGTACTTTGCTGTCAGAAACCAGTGTATAGAAATTCCAATGGCAGAAATGCAATCATTGAAATAATAAAAAATTAAGAGTAAGCTTCTCATTGTATTTACCCAGTAATTAATTCCTAAAACACAGTAAAAGGCTTAACCCTTGATGCAAGTGAAATAGACTGCAAGGCCTGTTAAAAAATGATTAGTGTTGAATAATTTCTGTACATGGAACTGTATAAATAGTAAGCACCATGGAAATGCACTCTAAGAATTAAGAGAAATCCAGTTAATGACTGTTCACTCATACAGACTTATAAGTTAAAACAGCATTTTGGATATTCATGTGTTGTATGGTCGGAGGGAGAAAGTCCTAAATTAAAATTAGGAAGAGGAGTAGTCTTTCTGCTATGACCAGTGGAAGGAAATAAATGTACATGATGTGACATTGCAGAAAATCTTATAATCTTGGTTAATGGGAGTACCTGCAGAAAAAAGAGGTGTTTGGCAAAACACTGACAAAATCAATACCACTTTGAAATGGTTATGTGTCTTGCTACATTGTCTTGCTAGTTAAAGAGAAATGAGTACATGGACATATCCAAGTGTTTAGTCCAGCAACTTGATGTAATGCAATTAGAACAAGTAAAGGATCAATATATAACTTCTTTTCACTCACAAGACCAAATGATAGTATATTATATCAAATAGGCATGGGAATCGATAATCCTTTTCCAATCTGCTTCCAGCTCCTGTCAAATGAAAATCTGGTTTAAGTAAGTCCTTGTTAGTGAGTCAGGATATCTAAAATCAAGACAAAATATTTGATATATGTCACAGTTACTTGACGATAATGCTAACTGGTTTGCCAGGAACCTCAGCAGCCACTTTGGTCATAGTGATTAAAATGATATGTGAGACAGTCCTCTTAAATACTTCATCTCATTTGGGGCTCAGAGACCTGCCAGTGCCACTTGGTAATAGTCTCGGCTTTCATCTGTACTGTCAGATCTATGGAGGAGAATTTCCCAAAGCTGGTTTTTTCCTGCTGCTGTGGTTTGTCAGCTCTGTGGACACCAGCTGAGCCACAGGACGTTCTTCCATGTGCGTTTAAGCTCTCTATTGCTGAAATAATAATTGTGCCTTCAGTTCAACAAGCTAATTTTACCTGGTGGATTGATGTCCAGCTTGTGATTGCCCTGTGTGTAGTAAAGATAGGGATATGTTCCAACATTGGAAGACGTCTGCAGATAAAATTTAATTTTTACTGTAACATTTGTTACAGCACGAAGTAAAGAACACTCTAATAAACTTGTTGATGAGTTTCGTACTTATAAGAGTAACTCTGTAGAAAAAGTAACATGGAAAGGTTTTTGTTAGCTGCTGCTTTATATTTTCAGAAAAAAATGTGAACACTCCTAACTGAAACTGTTGAAGAATTTGGAAGCTCTGGAGAGCTGAGCTGATGAAACAGTTGTTCATCATTCCAAAACCTGCACCCTTGCTTAATTCTAATAATAGTTATGTATAACTTCTCTGTGCTTTCTTTTTGTTTTTTTTCTTCATTCTGAGTGTTTAACAACTTCTGAATTTGAAGAATTTTAAAGCAAAATATTTATGTTAATGAAATAACTCATGAATTATATTGTCACAGGTTTTAGAAATTTTTTTTCAAAAAATACACTGTATCCTTCTTTGATAATTAGGAATTGTCATTATCTGCCCTTCAGGGATTAAAAAAAAAAAAAAGTAGCAGTAGTTATTTAAAGTTGAAGTCATTCATGCATGAACATGGTTATCACTAAAGATCAAGAAAGTAATCTGTTCAGGTCATTGGATATCTGTCATCAACACTCGTAACTGCACAAGCTCCATTTCATCACTGTCAGCTGCTAAATGGAGCAATACTTTTTCTGTCGTGCTGCTGGATGCGGATGCACATTCTTAGCTCTGACCTCAAGTTGCAGCAACAATGCTGCAACATACTTCTGACATTTTTTCTAAACGGGTCATTATACATGACTGTGCATCTTACACAGAAACATGTCTTAATAAGTAGTAAAACTTCCTTAACAATAATGTGTTTCTCATTTCAAAACTAATACCTTTCAAAATGAAGTAAAATCATTAAATAGTAAATTAGAAAAATGGCCAACTGGAGAAAGCTGCACAGCAGTGACTCAAGATGGTTATTAACCTGTACTGGTTTTATCTGTTCTTTCCAATTCATGGGCTCTGATTGTTCTCTCTTATCTCTGTTTCTTGCTGTTTAAAATAAGCGGTGAGAGATTCTATTGTAATTTATAAAAAGTAAATCTCACGAGGGAAAAAAGGGTTGAAGGACCAAGGCTTTGGAAATAGGTACATGGCAGCTATCTCCTGTCAGCAAAGGTTATGTATATCAGCAGTATGAGACTTACAACCTCCTTCAGAGGCACATTAAATACTGGGTTTCGATATAAGGAACTGCATTTAGATATGACTGTGGTATGGTGAACAAAAATTGAGATGAGGATCTTACATATGTTACAGGTCTAAAGATCACAGTGTTAGTCTGCTTTCTGTGTTAAGTAGCTGATGCTAATTAAAAAGGTCAAGCATTTCCTGTAAAACCAGGTGTCTGATTCAGATTTCTAGAAGAGGAAAGAAGGGTCAAACTGTCTTATTGTAGACTTTCCTCTTTTTTTAGTGTAACGATGCACAGTTCTTTACCCTCCCCGAATAAAAGAAAAAACGTCACCTGTAACAGCATTTGAACTTTAAAAAAAAAATCCAATAGATTTGAAGTTTGTTAAATTTTTTCTCTTGGTAATGGTACCTGTCTGAAGTCTTAGCTTATGTGTCATCAGAGCATGGCTGATACCTTTTGTTGGGTCGCGAGTGTACCTGCAAGTGGGTTCAGAGACTTATCCGAACCTCTGGGGTATTTGTTGCTTGGCCAGTGGGTTGTGTTGCCATTCAGCTTGAAATTGAGGAGGAGTTCTGCTTTCCTGTTTATTTTGTTATCTAAATATTATGATAAATGTACATGAAATGGAAATATTTTGGTGTGAGCATTGTAATTTAATAAACAACTGGTTCTTCATAGGTGCCAGTGTTAGGTTTGAGCTAAGTCTAGGAAATACTAGTTTTTATCAGCGTGCTAGTGGGCATAAGATTAGAGAATTGCTTTAAATAATTTCTTTTGGTAGAGAAAAATGCAGAAATGAGACCCTCTCACTCTTAGCTGAATTCTGATTTGTTTGATTTTGGCAGATGAGGGAGAAGGGAACAGACTCTGAGGTCTGGTGTTTGCATCCTCTGGTGGGGAATAGTCTGTGACCCGTCTGACGTGGGCTAGGAAAGAAGCATGCTAAATGGTTCAAGTGAAATGTCTTTCTTTTTCAAACATCTGCTACAATACGTAAGACTGCAGAGAGCTGTGATAAAAGATGCTACTTTAGTCCTTTTTCCATCAGAGGAGTGGCAAGAATGAAATTCCAGAATGAATCTTTCTCAAGGACATAAGGGATTAATATGTCTTAAAATAGACACCATCAACTTATAAGTGTACTTTCCACATTTGAGTATGATGAATTTTGCTGTAAAAAGATTGGGAAAGAGTGGTATTTTCCTCAGTTCTTCCAGCTTGTTTGTGAATTTTGAGATAACCTGTTTACAAGATAGTTAAATTCTGCAGTCTTAAGAACTGTTGTGGTTTTATGTGCTTAAGTGGTCATGCATGCTTCCATTTTGCAGGTTATTTTAGATTCTGGTGATTGCATGGCACCACAAGCTCTTTTTTGCTGGTAGGGTCATGAGGCAACCTGGAGGTGGGCAGTGAGCTCAGGGGGTACACACTGCCTTCAGGAGGGGTGACAGTGGAAGTGGGGCCACTGCCTGTTTCAACTCTGTGTTTCAGGGGATAGGTGACTTTGCAACTTTCCCCCTCCTTTTTCTGAGTCTTTAGCAGCAATGTTTTTGTTCTTTTAATTCAGCAGATTGTGTTCTGCCAGCTTGGTTAATAACTCGGATATTTGCTTCTGGCTGTCCAGAGCAGAAGGACTGAAATTGCCAGCTCTGGACGTGCAATGGAGCAGTTGAGCATATGCAGCGCTCCCTCCCACTGACGGGCAGTGACGCCAGCATTGCCAGAGAAATGAGCATGGCATATTGTTTCTCCCGTATGCTGATTATTTACTTATGCATTCCGATTCATAATAGCATAATAACAGACGTGAAACAATAAGATAATTATTTAGCTTCTTGGGTGGTTAAAATTAACTGTGATCATTGCATATTTATTCAGTAAAAAGATACAAGATGTTTAGTAATTGCCCAGAAATTCATTATCTGCATAATGTTCTGTTTCTAAATGTGTATTGTGTGACCATTATTCTGTGCCAACAGCAAGCACGCAGCAATATCTGATGTAATTAGTTTTCACCTTACATGCCAAGGAGAACATCTGGGCTAATTGTGTGTTGTTGACAAAAGTTGCCATTCTAATGGGGGTCCCTGTTTGTGCACACACATGCTCATTATACGTATAAACATACTCATGATTTCAGTTTATCCTCAAGCAAACTGATAGTTCTTACTGATGAGATAAGCTTTGTGATTTGTTACTGGGGTCATACAATGGCAGCATTAGCAAATGTTAGCAGCAATAATAAGCTCTCCTTTTAAACAGAAAACAAACAAACCTGTAATGCTGCTTCTTCTGTTTTATTTTTCCAGCCACCACTGGTCCAAGCGATTTTCAGTGGCGATCCAGAAGAGATACGGATGTTGATCTACAAAACTGAGGATGTCAACGCCTTGGTATGTGACTTGGCATGCTATGTACCTGTGATACGTAAGCACCATGCTTATGAACTGTTGCAATGACAGTATTAATCATGTCCTTAGTAGTTAACACATAACAGAATGGAAATTATTTGGAAGTTAGACATTTGGGGCGTCAGTGGAATCCTAATTAGTAGTCTGAAATACAATTATCTCCAGCAGGTGACTTTGAATTTTCTAAGTGTATGGTAATTATTCCAAATGTGCAGGTCAGTCAGGGACATTGTTTCCTGTCTTACTACAAAAATGAATGAAAACAGCTGAAAGCTGCCTATTTTTACTCTCTGTAGAGTTTCCTTTTATGAAGAGTCTTTGCAGATCAGGAGCTGTTACTCAGCATTTGACTGTACTTGAAATAAAGCTTCACTATAGGTCTCAGCAGTGAGCGTAGAGAAGCAGTATCTTGGTCACAATTTGCCCACAAAGGAATTACTGTTCTGCAGATTGGCTTATTCTAGGCAGGACAGTGGTAAGCAATGTAAACAAGCAGTAGTTTAGTGTTTTGGCAGTGAAAAAAAAATCTCTATTTGAACTTGGTCTTTTTGGAGAAGATAGTTTGTTTCTCCCCGCCCCCCCCTTCTTTGATTTTAACTTCAATACATACTGTTAGAAATGAACCCTGCCTGTCCTGACTATAATCTGTGGCCTCTGAAAGTGGTGAGAATATAAAGCAGAAACAAAATGGTGATTTCCAAGTGTTTCCTGGACTTTTGAATCAACCTTCCTTTTCTTCATGTCTTTTTCTGACATAAAGCCATCAGTTTATATATAGCTAACTCCAGCAGTTTGTCTGGTGTAGTCCTGGCACTGCAGCTTTTGCAGGCAGTGCCGTCCAACCATCTGGTTCAGAGCTGCAGAAAAGAATTGGAGAAGTGATCTTAGAGATACGGTTAACTGGGGCTCCACTCCATTTGCTGTCAAGTGAAAGGGAAGACTTGCTCTTTAAATGGGGAATCTGATCAAAGATGACCTTGAAGTTAGGCTTTCCCTGTGATTATCAGTATCTGGTTGTTTTCTTGAAATAAGTTCCTAAAAGTGCTTTCTTAAAGCATCATCTCCCTTGAGTTTCCTCCTTATTTGTTTTCCCTGCTTTCCCTTTGTCGTGGTTTCAGGTCAGCTCAGTCGGTAACAAAGCACCACGAAGCCGCTCGCTCACCCCCCACCGCCTCGCCTGGCCATGTTGGGATGAGGAGAAAATCCAAAGGCAGGCTTGTGGGTTGAGACAAGGACTGGGAGGGATCACTCCCCACTTATGGTCACGGGCAAAAGACAGGCTCAACTTGGGGAAGAAACAAAATCAATTTAATTTACTACAAATCAAAACAAAAACAAAATACAAGGGTATTAGGAAGGGAAACCAAACATCAGAACAACCTCCCCCCACCCCTCCCGCCTTCCTGGCTCAGTTCACTCCCGATGTTTTCTACCTCCTCCCCCCGGCGGCGCAGGGGAACAGGGGATGGGGGTTGAGTCAGCTCGCCACACATCGTTGTTGCCGCTTCTCTCCTCAGGGGGAAGATTCCTCTCTCGTTCCCTGCTCCAACGTGGTTCCTTTCCGCGGGCTGCAGTTCCTC
>VYZV01030375.1:0-13676 GCA_013401275.1 Pandion haliaetus | reverse complement strand
GCCCACGTCCGACATTTTGGGGCAGCGAATTCTTCCAGCAACTTCTTAAAGGGGCCGCCTCTGCAGCCCCCCTCCCCTGCCACCAAGGGAAAACCGCGCCACACAAACCCATAACACTGTACCACACATTGGGTTTTGTCATTTGCTAGTTCATATGAGGGTGAACTCTGATTTCTGGCTGGTTGTGATAAATGGAGAAATTTTAGGGTTTTTTCCTCTTGGAGAAATTAAGCTTAAATTCAGTTGCGTGCCTAAACCCATCTTTCTCTGAAGACTTGATTCTCACTTAATTTGACAGGATTTTGCATTGATTTTAAAAAGTGAAAACTGAGAATACTTAGAGAGTTATTCCTGTTACAGAAGGATAAAAATTCTACTTTTCTGTTTCATGTTCTTTCCTCCCTTGATTAGTTTAGTATAAAGTATTGCTTATAATCAATAAAGCACTGAATAGCCTTGGTTCCTTGATATAGAAAATTGCTTGGTCTTATATCGTTAGCATTCAACCTCAAACTGCTCTGTTCTGTTGCCAGACTTGGCTGCGTTGCAATAAACTGCTGCAAAATTTATTACTGACAGGTACAATATCTATTACAAATACTACATTGTGCTAAAGACAGATTCATGCATTAAAATGATCAAGCTAAAAAATAAATAAAAATGATTCTGTTTTTGTACAAATGTTCGATCAGTCTTAGCGTATTTTTTGCCATGGATAGCCTTGGTATAGGTAATACGAAGCAATACTTACGAAAGGTCTCATATCCACTCATGTAGCCTGTAAAAGCTAGTCCATGGTGTATTATATCTTAGGAACTAAGCATATATGAGAGAATCCAGCTTGTGATTTCAGTTCCTGAGTGGACACTGCGGGACATACACTGCATAATACTGTTTTAATTTGCCTACCATGTGAGGAGGTGAAGTTCTGTAAGACATCTTTCCCTCTGACCTGTGACAACCAGGTGTCATGTAATCTGTCTTTTGAGTGTTTTATGTGCATGCCCAATATGTAAGATCAAAACCCACTGCAGCAGAGTTTGGGGACTACATACATCATATATGTTTGAAAAAACATACAAATATAAAAATTTAACAGAAATTATTCTGGTGACCAGTGGCTGTGTGCCTTGCAGGGCAGGAAAACAATTTTCAGCGTTCACATGACAAATGGTTTTGCTGCACTGATTTGTCCACATTTATAGCATACTTTGAAGACAGTCCAAAATAGCTTGTGGTTGATGACCTCTTGGGCATGTTAAAAGTGATATTTTACTTGACAGGCTCAGATATCTGTTTCAGGGAGAGAGTGTTAATACGGGTAGGATTTCTCTGTTGGTATAATTTCCAGGAAGTGTTGAATCTGTTACCAGCTTACAGTATTTAATGCCGGCAGGTTGTCATTTGATAAGTTTGATTGATAAGTTTCTTAGAACTTTTTATGTATTAGTGGCTAAGAAACCGAAATGAAATACACTTAGGACTGGAAAGAGGGGTTGAATAGCAGGATAAGTAGTATTAGCATTTCTTGTGGTTTTTGTTGCCCATACTACAACATTTAGCAGTTTCTTTTAAAGGCTTATGTTCTGGAATCATCTGAATGAAGCAATAAAAGAACAGGGGTTTTGTGAACACTGTATGTTACACCCCTTGAAGTTAGAAAAGAAAATCTTGAAAATGTGACTCCCTAAGGCTGAAGATTACAGAAATCAAATAAAAGTAGATGTATTTCAGAAGTTGTGTATATGATTATTAGCAATTCTTCTAAGTTTAAAGACACAGACCTGACTGGTAATATTTTCTTTATTGTTGTTTAAAGGTCAATCAAGGTATACAAGCCCATTTTGGGGTGCTGTAGACAGGCAGGCTATATGGTGTACAAGAACCTTTGTAGATTAAGAGGATTGCATCTTGTCCTTGTGTGTGGCTCCAAACCATTCTCCAGAGATACCCTCTGAAGAGTCTGGTGTTATATTGTTGATGCAAACTGCATTACAAAGTCCGATGTCCAGAATCATCTGAATTATGTTGCCGCAATACTTAAAGTGGAAAATGTTTCCAAAAGAGACCCAAGGATGTCGTCTTTCCTCGTTTTAGATTTGATTTGATTTGATCTACCTCTAAACAGGATATCAGAGTAAAGACAGTGTCTCTGCAAGGTCTGGTGGAACAAAGTGATAAAAAAGTTGAGGATTATTGGGAGGAAGTGTGCTGTTCAGACCTTTCACTGGTTGAGATTGCATTTCTAATTATAAGCAGAAATACACATAGAAAAATAAACACTATATACAAATCCATTACTCTTTAACACTAATGCTTCCAGTTATTGACCAAGTTTTATAACTGGACAATCTATGGTTTTGTAGGATGCTGAGAAACGAACTCCTCTTCACGTTGCGTCATTCCTGGGGGATGCAGACATCATTGAGCTTCTGATTTTGTCAGGTAAGGTAGTGTCCCTCACTGATATTAACTGGTAATTTGGCTAATTTTAAAGCTACAAGGAATACCCAGCAAAGCATATATGAGTGAGCTTTGGGCAGTGCCTATCTCTGAGTTTCACAGAGTTGGCTGCAGTTGTCACAAGCTTAGAAAATATATTTAAATTTGGTGATACAATTATAAAACATGCCCTGTGACTGAGCGGAATTAATAAACAAAGCAAACTTCTAAAGCATTCAAGCTGACAGTATTTGTGGATTCAGAAACTTACTGAAGTACATATTTGGAATGTGGGCTCACATCCTGGAGTACAAGCCAAGAATTCCTGTTAAGCAAAAATTATTGTGGAATAATAGCAAAAAAGTTATGAATGAGTATAAATGAATTGTAAGTGTTATTTACATTAGAAACATGATTATAAGAGTTGGGAAGTTGATTTGGAGAATAGAAACTGTACAGTAGGATGTATCTAAACAAAAAAATCAAAAAATATTTCCAAACTGTTGTAGTGACAAAAAACATGATGAAAATACGTCAGAGCAAAGCATAAAGCAGACATATCTCAAGAAGTACACACAGTTCATGGCAAACGCCTGGATGTGCTTGCATATTTCAAAGTCAGTGTTTTTTTAAACTGGAGAACTGTAAGGGTAAAGCTTATGGGAGTTTAAGAATGTGGGATTGAAAGGAACCTTATGGTACAAACGTCTGTCCCCTGCAAGCAACTTTGCTATATGATTGGTTTCACAAATTATTAGACTGCTTCTTCAAAGGAGTTGCATATTTTTTTTAGAAAGTTATTTCAGAACTATCAGTCCTGTGATTGTGAGGCACCTTCTAATTTTTAACCTCAAATCCTAGAATAATTCAGGCTGGAAGGGATTTCTAGAGGTTACCTGATCCAGCCCCATGCTTAGAGCACCAGCCAATTTCAAAGTTAGATCAGGCTGCTAATGGGCACATGCAGACCACAAAAATGTGTTTCTTTGGATTACCAGCCTAACCACACCCGGAGAAGGGAGAAAATGAGAATTCAGTTTGCTGTAGCTATGAGTTTCCTCTGTACATTTTAGGGGGCATTTTGAGTTGTGTTAATTGCTTGATGAGGGTAACTACTTGGACACACGTCATATCTTTCTGCTCTAACTCTGATGCCAGCAGAATGATTCAAATGAACATTCCTCCGCTGACAGGTTATGCTTGGGTGGGTTTTCAATATGCTAAATGCAAACATGATTTTCTTCACTGGGAGGTATGAGTTAATGAACTTCATCTGTGCATGTGTTCTTGCAATGTGTGTTGTTTGTAACATACTGTCATTTCATTGTGGTGTGAGAAGATTGCAGGAGCAATGTCTTTCGAAGTTTTGCAAGTAACAGCACAGGCAATACTTAGATAAAGAGAAAGGTGAAGCCGTTCTGCTCATTTCTCCCCTGAGTCCCAATAGCATAAAAAAATGTCCTCATGAATATTCTTGTTTTCTATCATGCTCCTAATAAGGGAAGATTTTTCTAGTGTTCTTCTGGGACACTTAGTTCCAGCACCTCGCTACCAAAATGTCATCCATGGGCTATACGGGTTGTGGTCAACAGCATAAAATGCAGGTGATATATCTTGGAGTTTTTTATATATATCCGAGTGAGCATGAAAAACTTATCATGTGGGCTTTTAAAAATTGGACTTTGTGTCAGTGCACTGATGTTCAGTCTGTAGGAACTATGTGGATCTTTCTCAACTAGCTCAGCATAAATAAAAATTAATCTTGTGTTGCATATTCTATCTATTCATTGTCCTTTAATCTCTGAAGTATCATGACTCATGATGAGCATCAGTACTTGTATCCAAGAGCAGGTTTGGAGGCTTATGAGGTTTGGAGTTGCAGATTTATGAGTTATTATAAACACCTCTCTGTTATTGTGATCTCTTTGTGAACTAGGCTCTAAAGACAACAGCAGCATCTTCCCTTTGCTTCACCTCTTCATTCAGCAAACTGCGTTAGTAAAACTGTATCATAAAAGATTAACCTGATCATAAAATTTGGTTACATAAAGCAGAAAAACTTTGTTGTTAAAATGAGAGGTGTTTTCACAGAGAGAAAGCGCAAAAATGCTTGCTGTTGTCGTCAAACAATAATATTCTCAGCTTGAGTAGAATCTAGGAGGAGTAGCAACCCATTGCATTTTGTACAGGGCTCAGGAGAGAAATTAAATAAATATGCACATTCAGAGATTTGTGGCCCATGAACTGGTGGCAGCACAAATAAATGTAGTGTCTAATGAATAAAACTTCTGCCCAGGTGGTTGGAGACAGACCAGAAATGGCTTTCTAGGTAGCCACTGAAATGGAGTATGCTTGGAATTGATACAGGAGAGAGTGTGCCAGATCCCTCAACTGGTATGAATCACCTCAGCACATTAAGTGTCAGAACTAGGTAGATTTACACCAGTTCAAAGGTCTGATCCATAATCATATGGTTCAAACTGGGGAAATGTGCTGTCTGGTTTTGTTTTTCAAGGCTACATGAAACCAGGGAGCTTTGAGCACTTCTCCTTCACCTCCTTTGTGTCAAGAAGGAGAAGGACCAGGGTAACCATCTCAAATAAATGAAGCTCTGTATGATGACACAGTCATGGATGTGCAAGGAGAACCGTCTGGGCAAATACAAACTCCATTCTCATTTGTGCCAGTGTCTTTCCCCCTCTGGGGCTTTGAGCTGGTGCCTGTGGGCATAATGTTTGAGCTTAGTCCCTTACCCCTTGTTCCCCACCAACAAGCTTGTGATCTTGGCAATATTACCATGCCTCAGAAGGCTCCGAGCTTCTTGGCAAGAAATTTATGCACTGGGGGTGTGCATGCGATATTGACATCCATCCTTTATAAATTGCACAATAGCTGAGGAAAAGGACAAACCCCAGCATGATTTGGAAGGGTTCCTGGTAAGCTCTGCCACAGAGATTTGGAAGCGAGACCGTCACATGCATAGCAGGTTCTGGGCCGTCCCTGTTGTGTAGGTAGCAGGGGAAGGCACTGTGTAACCTGGAACACTCATTCAGGGCTTTCTGTTTTATGGCAGGCTAAAGAATAGACAGATTGGAGAGGCAGCCTTCTCTCTGCCTTTCCCATGGCTTTGAGACTCCTGTCCTTGGGGATTGGGAGTATCACCTTTGGGTGAAAGTTTGGAGGATGTCCCAGGACTATCTCCTCTCTCCTTCTTGAGCGACCCAGGACCTGTGTGCTCTCACCTGGTGGGATCCCAAGGCTATTTCCCTCCCTAGCAAGTGACTTGGACTTGCTTCCGAGGAGATCCTGCCTAACCTCCTGTTTCTGCCATGCAGGTGTTTGGTTCCAGTGTTCACATCTGGCACGGTGTTGTGTTGCTGTTATGTTGTGGGTCCCAGTTCCATCTATTGGGTGGTGCCGCTCTGTTGTTACATTTTATTTGTGCTGATCTTTGCTTTGTATTGTGTGTCTGTGTTTGGGAGGTGAGGTGTGTGGGGGGATCCCTTATATTGTGTGTCTATTGCTGTGTCTCATAGCAGGAGTTGGAAAGGTGTGTATTAATAATGTCATTAATAGATTAAAGAGTAGAGTTTCCTTCCTCCATTGACTATCCCTAATTTCAGAGATTTAGACTGCAGAATCTAGATTTATTGGAGACCTGTGGATTTGGCAGATGTGCTGGATGGAAAATTGTGCTTTGGTTAGGATAAAGAGATGTTAACTTAATTCCTGAAAGCCAGCATTGGGTTGTTTATTTCGGATCTCAAAAGAACAGAGGCAATTTCAGATTTATTTCCTCTTTTGGCAGAAAAAATTGAGAGTGAAAGATGGCAAAGATTACAAAACAACCATATTAAAGAAGAGTGGATTGCAGACAGTTTCCTCTGTTGATTTTATCTGTAATGTTACATGTTATGTTGTTCATTTCAGCCTCACAGAGCAAATCCAAAAGCCAAGCCTTTCCTTCAGGCCCATGGGTACGAGCCCTCCCAAGGGCAGAGTGCAGAGGATGGAGCTAAGAAAATGGTTTTCTCTGGAGAGGGTTTTTTCAAGTGGCTGTTTTAGGGGTGTGTGTGTGTGCTGTGGCTACCTGAAAGGATGTTAAGGGAAATCTTTAAAGCAGCTTCTCTTTTCAAGGAAGATTGTACTATGAAGGACACCATATACACCAATTTGAGTGTGTTATCAGCCCTCTCTGTCCTTATAAATACAGATTAATTCACAGAGTGTTGTAGGAAGTGCACTGAAACATGGTTAAGGTACTTGGTCCAGAGTGAAGAGAGGGACACTGAATTTCTGGGTGACTTTCAGGAAGTGTTGTGGGATGAACTTGAAAATTTAAGCTTCTGATTTTTGGACACAGCTCATTTTAGGTGCCTTAGCATGTTGTAGAGCACTTAGTCTTTAGAGGTAGATTTCTGTGTTACTCAGTGCTTTCAAAGAGCTGTTCCCCGGGCTGTCACAGGATGGACGCTCAAGTTCGTGAAGTATAGAGGACACATTTGAAAAACATGAGTAGTTGTTCCCTGGGTGCTTCTGCTTGATCTCCTTTAAAATGGGAGGTATTTTCTGTCCCTGAAAGAGTGCATCATTGCTGGTGAAGTTTTTTTCATTGTCATTAACCATTGCCTGCAATGAACTGCTGGGAACCTAAAAGCTGAATTTTGTTGAAAGAAATGGGCAATATGGAGGGAAACATTTTGAAATGTCTCTTCAGAAAATGCGCACCTCAGTAAATGGACAACAGCGGCTCCTGCAACAGGTAACAGCTGAATTGTGCAGCTTTTTAAAAACAGAAATCACAAACGTATTCAGTCGATGCATTGTAAGAGCAATTTCACTTTGTCACACAGAGAGCCCCAAAGCACAAAGAGGTAAAGGGATGTGGAAAACAGCTGCGGAAGAAAAGGCTGATAGCATGCTGTGTATTATTTTATTTCTACTGATACAGTTTTGCTTTTATTAATTCTTTAGCTGTTTTCTTGGCAACTATTTCAGTTTCTCAAAGGGTAAGTGGATCAGTGAAAGGCATGAATAGCTACTGACAGAGACACATCCCTAGGTTTTCTAATCATCTCCATATTCACCAGTGCCACTGGAGTTGTTGAATACTGAGGAACGGTATGTTTGTCATGCTTTTCTACTCCACACATAAATAAGCCTTCCTGATTTGCAACCATCTGCTTATAGGAGTTAGTGAATGGGTAGAAATAAACCAAAAGAAACCTTAGTTAAGAACATAAGGCAAAAAAACAAGGCAAGTACGGAATAAGTTTCTAAACCCGAAAAGAGGTATTTGGTGGCAATCGTTAGGAATTCATCTAGGCAATTTGCATCCCAAAGACCCCTAGCAGGCCAAATCAGTATAAAGTAGGGTGCCTTGGAGTCCTGTCTGTCAGCTTCCTGGTGGTAGAGGAGGTTGTCGCCTTACATGTCTCTAGGGCCTCGGGCAGTGTAGGTAAAGAGCATGATACTAATGTGTATCAACCATAATGGCCTTCTCATGAAGACAAAAGAAGCTAACAGCTTCCTTGCTTAGACAGATTCATAAGAAAAATCTTTGAAACTGTTGTCTTTTCTAAAGGGTGTTTTTCCAGAGGGCAGGTTGTACCAACAGGTACCAGCTTCTGAGGCCAGTTTGGATGATTGCCTCTAATTGTTGCAATAGTTGTGAAAGTGGCTTTCTTTTTCTTGCAGCCCAAAAATTATATTCCAATTTGTGGAAATGCGAAAGAACTTGTTTCCTCTCTGATTAGCTAGCACAATTCCCAGTAACCACTGTGATTCAGAGGCAAGCACCGTAATATTTCTCAGAAACGGCTCTCAGAAAGTACTTCTGTTTCAGAGAGTGTGATTTATTAATTACAGGCTTTTGTATACACTTAAGTTGTGGTGCAAAATGAAGCTAAAGAATCCCTTTGTTCATGAAGTTCAGAGGCTCATCCAGGCTATGTGCATGATGCTTGTGCTTCTCTAAAATTTTTCTGCATGTGCTAGTCTTCTCAGACTAGTACTGCTACCTGCAGGCCTGAGAGGTACAACATTTTCAGGTTAAGCCCTTTTTAAAATTAGTTTCTCTAGTCCTTTTCACTAGATTTCCTTTCTGGCGTGTCACATCAGTGAATAGCTTTAATATTTCTTTCAAACAAATCTGTTTTATCACACAAATATACAGGATCCTTTTTTTTTGTCTGCAGTAAGTCAGCACTGCTGTAGTTGCTAAATATTCTTCCTTTATCCTTTATTCTGGCAAGCCACTCCAAACCCATCCTCTTGCACAGCTGTCATTTTCAGAGTGCACATTAGCGCTGAACCACACAGGAGGCAGTCTCCTTCATTCCTCTTCTTCTGATGTTTGCTGAATAACGCCCACAGAAGCTGAGGTAGCAAGTGCCCAGTTTCCTCCTGAGCATTTCCCGGTCCTGTTTTCTTGATCCCAGCAAGATTTGTGAAGCAGGGAAGTGGTTACATCTTTTAGTGGTCTGTCTGATGGAGCTGGAAAGGAGATGGTTGTTCAGGCTTGTTCCCTTCATTATGTCTGCAGACAGCAGCAGTGCTCTGAGCAAAAGGTTGCTTTTTTTCCCCAACTGTATCAGCTCATCTAAAAAAATGCATATACATAGACATATGCGTACATACATACATATGTAATCCCCTACAACAAATCTTGCTTCTTTTGTGTCCTCTAAACAAAGCTATTCCTGATAATAGTCCAACCTATCTAGTTACTTTCTTTCCAAATCACGCTTCAGCTCCTGTCTATCTGGGATCTGGAAATGCATTTCCAAGGTGAACAGGGTGCCAAGAGAGCCGTGGGGAGCACATACACATGTGGGGAGTGTACCACATACAGCTCAGCTCTTGTTACTAGGAAACACTTGGGCAAGGCTTTCAGTGTTGCACCCAAGGCATGGATGTAACCTCTGCTGTTTACTTGCAGGTGCTCGTGTTAATGCCAAGGACAATATGTGGCTGACTCCTCTCCATCGAGCAGTTGCTTCAAGAAGTGAAGTGAGTAAGATCCAATTACCCTGCTTTTGCACGTAAACTACCTGCTGGGGGAAAAAGCAAACCATTGAGAGCCATAGTAGGCAGCACGGTGATGCAAACAGGGAAAGCATTTTCAGTGTGCAGGGCCTTTAGCATTGCAGCTGAAAGCCAGCTTTTACAAGTTATTTATAGCTGTGTTTGAGCCTTAATGTGGTTGATTTTCACCTTGTAGAATACTTTATGTTACCGTAGCAATTCATACTGAGCAACCATCAGCTGGACTGGGTGACGAGGACTGAAGTGGGATAGAGTCCACAGTAGTGTACAGTGGCCACATCATCTTCAAGTGGTGAAATAAAGAGGAATAAATAAATCCACATGGACATGTGCACGCTGTGCATGTGCCAGAAGGGAGTGGATGTGTATGTCATCCAACATGTATTACCACATAGTTTGTTTTGGTTAATTGCATTTCAAGGCATCCATTAGGTTTTCTGTTAATGCATTTGATTCATGCATAACGGAGGGTTAACCCATATTTCTTCTACCTGACAACTAGAAATCTTCTGGCATCATGTTGTACTTCTGTTGCTATCTCAAAAAGGAGCGGCAATAACTATCAGGAATGCAGCTCAGGCATGACTGTGTTTTCAACTGCACCATTATTCTTGGCTTTCCATTTTGGACCTCCCTGTATACTTTTATCCTCCTAATACTTAGTTAACAGTGAGCCCAACTGCAGACCGAATTGGCTGCTGGGCACGAGGGGAGGGGTTGTAAAAGAGACAGAGGGTGGCTGTCTTCCAGAGACTGATGGACTTGAATCACCTCCGTAACAGTCCCAGTGCTTGCCAAGCCTGGAGGCGGGAATCCTGGGCTCGCTTCTGAACTTGGGCATTGTTTGGCTGCTGGCTGAGCTTCCCAGCTGCTGGCATCCGCTGAAACCCTCTGAAAGGAATATCTGATAGAGTATGAATGCTGTAATGAGGCAAAATACAAAAAGTCATGTTGGAAAACAAAGGTCAGACTTAAACCTCAAAAACAGCCTAGTACGTGATTTTTATTGTCAGTGACAGTCCTAACAGAAAATGTATGTCTTTCTGGGGGTTTGTCAGCTGAAGGCCAATTGCACAATGAGAAACTGTCTGCCATTGTGCCAGCAGTTCTGGTACCTGAAAGTGAGTGCCCAGGTGCAATAGTGAGGCAGCAGGGGAAGGCACCAGCCTTTGATGCCTTTTCATGGTCTGCTATATATTTTTATAAACACACATAGCTTTCTTCTCCTGGTCTTTTTTCTTTGTTGTTTATATGATAATTGCTACTTTTGGTAATACTTTTGAAACAAGATTCAGCATTTTGAGGTTCTTTTGGTGCTGCCTTTACTTTATTACACAAGCTAACAAATGGGCAGCTTCAATATAATAGGATGAAACTGATAGTGATAGCAGTAGGTGAACTCATAGTTCACATTGATAGTAGGAGATGAATTAATGGTCCAGAAGTTGACCAGTAGGATTCAGTGAGGTTCTTTAAGTTTCTGTGAGCACAGTTGCTTTTAGAATGATCACTTAGAAGTTTTTAGTTTTACTATCAATATTTTACTATGAAGCTTTCACAGGTTTCAGAAGCTGTCTCCTTGTACCCTTTTATAGATTGATTAAAAACATGAACACATTTTTACTTAAGTCTTAATGATTTTTCAAGTGGTCTTTAGGGATTTAAATGTTTATTTACAAATCAACAACCCTCACGTGTGTCTGTGCAGGATTGTTAATGGATGTATCAGCTTTCAGCCTTAAACGGTTTGAAAAAGTAAGGAGATTTCACTCTGATAACTTGGGATGGCTAGAGACACTGAATACAGAGGCTTACACCATAGCTGTGGACTGCATGCACTTGTAGAAATCATGTTAATAAAAAGGGATGACTCATGCTCTCAAAAGCAATAAAATTAAAACTTCTCCATAAGGATTTTAACATTTTGATCCCAAATCTGATACAGCAGCAGATTTGCAGATGTAAACAAAAATGTGTAAATGTTTTTTTAATAAGTCTAAATATTTTTAGCTTAGACTTTTCAGTCCTTACTATTTACTTCTAAAAATTCTCCCTTAACTTTTTCTTTCCTTCATTAAGAGTCAAAGTGCATGAATTTTCCTGCTGACTTCATGTCCCAGCTGGGTAGGTCTCCAGCGCATTACATTTAAATTACTTTTAAAACAGTAGGCCTGTAATTTAAAAAACAAAATCCTGTTGAGACATTAACAGTGGTATATCATTATTGGTGCTGTAAGAGATGCAATGTCACCAACTGAACAAATCTGTCAGAGGACAGCTTGTCAGATGGCTGTAGAAAATGAAATTGCTGAGATTGGTTGAGGACAAAGAACTAAAACTCCTAGTAATGGATGTACTGTTGATACAGACTGCAGGCATTCTCCTGGGCCATTCTAGATACAAAAGTACTATTTAAACACACTGTATGTGCTTGATATTCATTAATAAAATTTTGGCTGGGCTTACCAGAAAACTTTTCAGTTATGCAAAAAGAATAAGATACTATGTAGGACTAGGACTCTCCCTCCCACTTACCAGCTGTGAGTTGTAATTAGCAGACGAGGCTATTTGAATACTACTGTGTCCCAGTGGCTCCTTTGTGTTTTGTTTGTTTGTGAGGAAAAAAGGAAGAAGAAACAAAATGTAATTTTTAGAGAGACTTCTTTTTTCACTTGACTTGCTTAATGGCAGATGCACGAGTAGAAGCAGAAAAGAACTGATTGTGAATTCTCCAGTGAGACAGTCTCTCAAGAGAGGACAGTACATTTTCTCACTGGGAAATATTCACTTTTAAGCAACAAAATTAACTTTTAAAGATGTTGTTTGGTCTTAGGTTGACAGAGCAGTGAAGACCCTTGGCCTATGCTTAGCCCTCAGGGAGGGAAGGAATGCTAATGCTAACTTGGGGACACCAGCATCAACCCTTGCCTGTGATTTTCATGTTTTTGCAAAGCTAAAATTTTGTTTTCACATATTCTGTTTTATTTTCTGCTTTTTCCTGTTTATAAACAAAACTTACAGCAATTTGCTGTGATTTTACTGTCCAAAATGATGTGCTTTTCATTTTGTAAATAATTGCTATAACAGTGAGCTCAAATAAGTACATTAATTTCCTCAATGAGAGCACAGTTATGATGACTGGGGTACTGAGAGTTAATCAACTGAACAGGTTGGGCTCTCTGCATAGGCAGCTTTGTACATCCTAAAATCAAATTGGGAAATTTGGACACTGCTCTAAATGACACCAAAGGTGGTGTGTATTCTAGCATTTGAATCAACAATACCATTTCACTAGTCTGGGAGGTTGTTTTGATAAGAGTTGTTCTCTTTCCTTCCTCCTGGCCATGTCTGATACGCATAAGTAATACACATAGGTAATATGATCGAGCTGTCAATAAGGTGGGCCATGTATTTATTCGAACTGCTTGGTTATGGATATATCTGTGTTGCTGTTCCAGGAAGCAGTACAAGTATTGATTAAGCACTCAGCCGACGTCAATGCTCGGGACAAGAACTGGCAGACACCATTGCACGTGGCGGCTGCAAACAAGGCAGTGAAGTGTGCAGAAGTCATAATCCCCATGCTGAGCAGTGTCAACGTCTCTGACCGAGGTGGGCGGACAGCATTGCACCATGCAGCACTGAATGGCCACATTGAGGTGAGTTGCTTAAGAGCATAATTGATCATTGGTTTATTTATTTATTTTCCCAGTTCAAACAGTTGACCTGCTGTGGCTGGGTCTAGACTGAGGCCCATATCCCTGACCCCCATGATTCCTATCATTTGGCTGCTTTCCAGACTGTGTGACAGGTTTCCTACCTGCAGAAATGAGACGGTGGCTGGAAAGTACCTGTGCAGAGCCAGCATGCAAGGTGTGCATGCAGACTTGGAGAGCTGGCTGTGCCACCAGGTCCGGCAACTCAAGTGTGTCCTTGGCTCTTTTGAGCTTGACTGCCTGCGAAAATAAGAGTGGCAGAAAGGAAAGAAGGGAAAACTTGTGGATTCATTTCACACTGAAGAAATGTTCAGCTGTGTGAGATCCAGTCTGTCTGCTTTTCTGATTAGTCTTCTAGAAAACATGCTTCTGGTTTTTCTACTTACCTTATACAAGCAAACCCTTCTAGTCTAATTACTGTTTCTGTATGTGTGGTGGTGGTGTGGTTTCAGGTCAGCTCAGTCGGTAACA
>VYZV01030372.1:74309-93206 GCA_013401275.1 Pandion haliaetus | reverse complement strand
CGTGTGTGTGTGATCCCAAACCATTAACAAAATCTAGATTACTCAGCACTTGGGTCTCAACACTAGGCCAGCTCTCTAAACACTTCTGCCCCAAAGCCCACAAGGAAACATTGAGGACACACATCTCTGCCGTAACATCTCCTCACAACAAAACCTTCTGGGCTTCATGAGGCAAGGTGGTGCAAATCAAGAGGTAGGTCTTTCTGAATTCCAAACAGAAGTATTTACAGAAAAAAGATCTATTNCTGAGTGCTACTTGTTCTCTATAATCACTTTCATTAGAAACAAATTTTTCTATGCTCACCATGGAGAGCACTAAGTTCCCCACCCCGACCATCAAATTTGTCAGTCTGTTTTCAGATTAGGTATTTACGTGTGTGTGTGATCCCAAACCATTAACAAAATCTAGATTACTCAGAACTTGNGGTGTTACCTTGTAAGAAATTTCGAAATTTTCACCACCCCAAATTTGAAGCCCTGGATCATAGAGACCCAGTTCAAAGAAGAAATCGCGTTCAATGGCAAACAATCCACCAGCCATTGCAGGGGACCTGAAAGTAAGACAGTGTAAGTCGTTCTGCCAAAAGGATATGATAATACTCAGAGAAAGCATTAATTAAGGAAGCAATTCATTGTTAATATAAAGATTAGACAAATGGCAATACACTGAAAAATCATAAAGCTTTGTCAACAGCTTCCAGAAATTTTCTGAAGTGACAACTGTTCAATTTCTAGCAAAGCCCCAGTTTTTACTATGTGGTGCTTGGTTTTTTTTTTAAATTTAATTACACAAAAATTTGGTTGGAATTATCCATTCAGCCAGCCAGCGTGCTTCTATTAAAATAAACAAAGGTAAGAATCAGTCTGACAAGACATTTCCCTTTTGAAAGTTGTTCAAGCTTTTGATATAACACATAAGACTGCATAGCAGAGTTAGGTTTACTTTCCGAGGAGCTGCTATATTGAAACGTATTGTCTATTAAACAAGCAGCAGAGTTTTTCCAGCTAAATGATACCATTCTATCTTCTCCCTCTGGTTCTTTTTCTACGACTGCCATATGAGACACTTTTCATTATACTCAGTGAAATTTTTAAGAGGGCCTGGATCAAGTTGTACAAGGTTTCCATTTTGGTTTAGGGTTTTTTTTTAAACTGGCTTTGTAAATCCCTCCACGTATGCCAAGGTGCAATTAGCAAGTTTTAATGTGTCAAAAAGATGCGGTGGTTTGGATTGCAGCGTTTTTGCGGAATGGCTCTAACCAAAATTCTTTGGTAGCTTGCTCACACTGAAATAGAGTAGGATATGTTAAGCCATTTCCCGCACACATACCAAGCATTTTTCACCTGAGGATCAATAAATATATAAAAATCTTAATGGATACAAGCTGGAGTCTCTACTAAGTTGGCAATTTAAAAAAAAAAGCTGGTAAGGAGAAAGTTGATTCTTTCTGACTTCAGATGATCTGCAGTACTGAAAGGAGGAGGATCCAAGAGTCCAGATCACTCTGGTGAGCCAAGAAAAACACAAGTTAAATATTCCTTCATGACCAAATTATTGAGACATGGGTAATTTCTAGCACTATTCAGTCTCTTCATTCCATTAGATTTTTAACTTAGTGGTGCTCCTTTTAACAGCAATGATTATTTATTTCCCTTCTGAACGTGAATATAACCCATAGGGTTAACATACACCCCCTCCACATAGCAGGGGCTGGGCAACAACAAAAACAGAGCTGCTGGATCTATCAGCTGAGTTAAGTGTAATGGTTATCAGTTTAGTTGCTCTCCAAACCACCTGATCAGATGCTGAGTTACTCCTAAATGTCCCCTTCTACTTGTCTGCCTACTGTATTTTCCTCCAACGCTGTTTTTGCATCACAGGGGTTCAAAGGGTAGGAAGCCAGCAAGCACAGCAGGGAGAAGCATGTTGCATAGCACAGCCCTGTGGCTTTCCTGCATTTTTGGTTTTCCTCAGCACCATAAAGACTTGGCAAGTGTAGAGGCCTCAGATGCTGAAGTTTCAGTCTTGGCCTCCAATGTGCTGTCAAGTGTGTTAAAGAACACAGTAAAATCCACATAAGCTCAGTAGTTTATTTTATAGGATATGAAGAGGTAGGCATAATATTACTGAAAGAAGGATTCAGTCCTGGGGCAATTCTCACATTACAAAAAGTTTGCTTCTGCGCTTTAAGCTGTTGGCTTTTTTTTGTTTGTTTGTTTTTAAACTAAGCAATCCTGGCTATGGTTTCAGCACGACTTTTACGTGGTCTTACTTGCCCTGGTATTGCTGCAACAAAATGCGTACAGCCTGGACATAAACAGATGCAGGGAATGTCTCTTTTTAAAAGAAACATTTTAACTCTGGAAGTATTATTAAAAATAAAGTCATCATTTAAACCATTCTGAGAACATGTGTTCTGTGTTTCTGGGAACAGTTTAAAGGATTTTAAGACCTGTTTGGATGGTAAACACAGAACACAACAGTGATGTTTGAAACAGTTTATCCCCCTCTAAGCAAATATTAAAGTTCCAATGTGGACAGCCTTGTCAGAAAATGGTATTATTTATACCGTATACAAAACAGATCAAAGCTTCATAACTTCCTTGCATGTGTTGCCATTTTAGCAGAGAACAATCATGGGTGAGGATAGGGAATTACCAACATCAGTTCTTACCATGTTTAAGTCATATATACAAGCAATAGAAGACATTAGATTCTGAAGATGTGAGGATTGCTTTCAAATGTAGTAACACGATTAGTTAAGTGTGAAGGGGAAAGTAATAAAAAACAGCAGAACCACAGTCTCCCAGTCTTGAAAAGCCATCCAGAAACCCTAGTTTCTAAGCTAGGGTTTCTAGCCAGTTTCTGTTTGTTGGGAAGAAAACATACCCCTTAAAAAGCGTAAGAAAAAGCTGGGACTTCTGTGAAAGTTATTGGAGTTTTCCCAGAAAATAAGGCGGTGGTGTTTTTTTTTTTTAATGTTATGTGTGTTAAATTAAAATCCCCAAACATACTGACACCTTAGAAAATATCTAGCCAAGATAACAGTATGCTTCTTTGTCAGATGTGATCTATTATGAAGCAAGTGGGAGAAATATGACAAAAGGGATTTTTTTGATGCATATGCATAATCCATGAGCTGTATGCATGCATCAAGCCATGACAGCAGGCTACAGATTTTATGCATTACTGGCTATTATAAATACTCACAGCATGCTCGTTATTTCAAATCAATTGGTTAAATAAGCACTGTTGTTTCCAACACTACTTTTAAAAAAATATCATTGCTAAATAAAGTTTTCCCTGGAAACAAAGTCATACAGTATTTTATTCTGCCAGACAAAACCCTATCATTCTAATGTGCACCCTATTAACCAAACAAGAGCCAGAATGGAGAGGCAACACAAGGTAGCAAAGATATTTTGAGCAAATAGTCAGCTGTGGCAAACAGGTGTGATTAAACAAAGCAGCTGCTGTGGTTAGAAATAGAAAGATTTTCAGGCTAGAAGTACATGCAAGTTTTAGTGGATCAATATTGACTTCAGAAAAAAAAGAAATGGGTAAGTGATTTAGTGATTACCGATACGGTTCAGTTTTTGTCTTTCTGCTTTCCTTCTCTCGCTTGGTCAAGGGAACCCTCTTCCATAGCATACTCCAATCCCACGCTCCTCTAGCAAACCCATCTTCGTCACCACCCCCTTGCGGCACAATCTTATAAGTGTTGCCATCTATGACATCTATAAGCGGCACAGTACATGTGGTTCTGCAGGGTGGCGGATGGTGGCAAGGAAGATGCAGTTATGTGCAAGGACCCGCGTGGCACATGTGCACCGACCGTAGTTCATGGGAAAAGAGGGGAGGGGGAGGGAAAAATGAAAGGGTTTAGACAAATTTTCATTAAGATTCACAGTACGTAAACAGCAATCTTTACCGATAAGGCTCAGTTTTATGTTTTCGTTTGGACTTTTCCTTGTGGCTTAATGGAATTCGTTTCCATAGCAAACTCCAGTCCCAGGCCCCTCTGGCAAAACCATCTTCATCCCCACCTTGTTGTGGCTCAATGGAATAATCATTCCCATCTATGTAATCTATTAGAGGTACAGTACATGTAGTTCTGAAACATTTATAGAAGGGAAAGAAAGAGCAAAATACAATTTCAGAAGAGTAATCTGTCTAATCTGAAGTTTACACCATTAATTATTAAGCTTATAGAGCAGTTTATGTGAAAAGTCACTTGTAAACATATTATTAAAAAATTAAGCCTCATTAGAAGAAAAAAGAGATAGTCCCTTCTTTATGTTTTAAGAGGTTCTGAAAGCAGGAAAGTTAGGTCTGCAATGCTAATATATAAATTTGCTTATCAGTACTTTTTCCTTTATGTGTATTTCTTGACATGGGTCTTCTAATAAAGCACTGCCGGAGGCAACAGAGGAGCCCTTAGAGGGCTAGGGTTCTCACAGTATTATTATTTCCTGTAATTTCTACTCCTATCAGATCTTAGCTGTCAACAAGTATGATAAGCTCTTAGCTTTTACTAGTGTAAACATGGATTTTTCACTGTTCTGTCCTATTCGACTGCCCTGCAAATCCAACCTCTCAGGATAAAAAAATGTTACTGGAGCTCTCCTGGCAGCAGTCTTCAGTAGCATTTTTTCTGTTTGATTTACAATATACTCCTCATTGTGATCTATCACATACAACATTCACCAAGGAAAAAATATTATCTTGTTATTCTCCCCAAATTTTCCAAATGATTTTCCCAGTGACCAAACTTGGAGCATTCCCATCTTTTTAAGTCAAATCCTCTCAGATAGAAAAATAAGTGGGGTGAAAAGAAACGCTAACGCCGTGCTCTTCCGTGAGGCAGAAGCGGCAGCACGCTGCACCCAGGGTACCAGGGCTCAGAAGAGGGCTGCCGAGCGCTGCCCTCCCGCACCGCGCACCTCAGCATTGCTGGTCCTCATGTAACCTCCGCTTGTGCGGGCGGTGCTGGAGGATGCCCCTAAAGCTGCCTCTTCTCACCAGCCCTTCTCGTGTAAAAGAGTAACACATGCTCCATGGAAACACAAAAGCATTTCCATCTTCCCTCTAGTATCCGAGTCCAAATACAGTCTTGAAGCTGAGTTACAGCCTTTAAAACACACAAACCCCACCTCTTCAAGAAAGTTCTGGTAGTACGACAGGTTAACAAATAGTTTTTAGGATTAAGCAGTGATTTTGTGGGATTAAGGAGTTTAAAGAAGCACATAGTTTCCTAAACACACATACCACCTGACCACACAAGCTAAGAGCGTGGTAGCACACAGCAACAACAGCGTTTCAACAGCTGGAAGAAATGAAGTCCCTGGGGATGTCCCTCCTCTGCCACCTGTCGCAGATCCCACGCACACAGCGCAGGCATCTCCACCACTGACTCCGAGCAAGCGCCTGGGCTTGAGGCAGAGACAGGCTCAAGCACTGGCCTTGGTTCGCTAGAGACAACGCTCCAAAATGCTTCAGAGGAAACAAATAAGACCATATTGCAAGAGCAAAGATGAGAAAGTTATAAAACTCTTGAGATCACGGGGGCTTTAAATCTCCATTAAATCAAAACACTTACTGCTATTTTTCCTCTACCAAAAATCACATTTTTGTTTAGTTATTTTATCAGGTTCCTTATTCAGCCAGAACAGAACATTTTTATAACAGTCCCTCAGATCACTGCAAAAGACAAGAGTTGTCTTATATTTAATCTACACTAGGCAAAATATTCAGTATGCCTATTAAAATAAACTATCCAGAGATTTATTTGCCGGACTATTTTCCTTCCTCCTTACATAACTTTTATGCTGGGAGATAATAAAATACTCATACAGCAAATACTTATATAGTTTGATATAGATATATATTGATATAGATATAAAAGATATTGACTATAGTTGGAAAAGTAAAGATTGTTACTGACTTTTTCTTCCTAAAAGGCCAGACACTGGAAATAATGGGAGAACATTACCTGTCCTTAGATATAGGAGCTATAAGTGGCGCATACCAATTAATTCCCACCTCACAATGGGCATCAAGGTAAACCAAAACCTTCAAAAGAAAAAAAAAAAAAAAAAGAGTAAAGACATTTACATTTCTGTATATGAGATCGTGATGATTTACTTAAGCTTTTTTACATTGAAATGCTTTCATATTATAAACAAAAAAAAGAAGCTTAAATGAGTAAAATTAATCTCTTTTTAAAACAGCATCGATAATACAATACTATGTTTCTACAAGTCTAATTGAACATAGAACCACCACCACCTCTCCTCTCAAAATAAGAAAAATAAGACAGACTTGTGTGTGAACTGGCTCCTACCTGTCCAAGTTTAGCCTTCTGGGCTCCAATGCTCCTAGCTTGGATTAAGCCTTCTCTCCTCTCATTTCGGAATACCTTTACAAGGCCGTTCCACTGCTTAATATATTCATCCAGCCTTTCTTTTAAGTGTGCTATCAAATAACAAAGGAAAAAAAATCATTTTGGTGAGGTTTAATAATAAACAGCTTTGTACGCTTAACACAACCCCAATCCAACTCTCCTTAAAAATATCTACAGCCATTTAAAAGAATCTTTAATTCAACTGCTTGTACTACCGCTCACAAATACTAAACTTGAAAAGATCAAGACTTGGAGCTCTCTGACTTCATGGCACAGGTTTCTCTCTGGCACATCTGAAGAAAAAGCAGCTGAACTGGTTGGCCACACCGCAGGACAGCTGGGTGGACAATTCCCAGTCACTTCCACATATCACACAGTGGCTTTCAGGTCTTTGCCTGTATTTCAAACAGGCAGAGAAGTTTCTACACTTCAGCACACGGTCTTTCCTCAGCAGATAAAGTCACATGCTCAGTTGAAGGCACCACTTTTCAGTTAAATATTTCTCTTCACTCACTTTGTGCCTCACAAAATTTTCTGTCGGTCTATTAAATCTGGAAACCTGAGACAGAAACCCACCATACTCAAATTATTCCCCTCTCTCATCTAGACCTGTTCCCTCTTGGGCCTGGGGTGGTCTTATGCTAATCTTCTAATGAAATTAATAATAACCGGAGGGCCAGAATTGCAGTGAACAAGCTGCAGCACATCATACTGATGAGACAGGAAACCTTTAGCCAAAGGGACTTGGTCAGTAAAGGGATGAGTAACCACCTAAGAATCAAGATGGGCTACACTTAAATGGTTACAGATTTGTATTTGCACATTGGTCTTTGCCAAACTAATCTGGAAACCACATTCCTACCACACATTTTGAAAAAAGGATCTTAGTATTGCCTAATATTTTTGCACAGATAATTCTGTTGAGAAAACTCACAAAGGCAGAAGGGCCGGCAGTCAGGCACTGGCCATTTGAGGCTATGCTGATTTAACTACTGGTTTTAATTTAAAATCTATTTTTGTACTGCAAGGCTCAAAAGAATTGCCTGCAGCTTCAGTTTCTCTCAGTTGGGAACAAAAAAAATCCACCTAAACTACAGCTCAGGCATCCATGCACTGGTGTGCACCAGCTCCGAGAGGCTGCTAGATGCCATGCCTGCACTGATCTAACAGGGGAGGGGACATGCAGAGGTGGAAGGAGAAGGATGTCCCTTCCAGCAGCAACAAGCCACCAAGTTGCTTCAGCCACAACATTTTCTGCACCCTGAATGAAAATGATTGAAGTCTGGACCTTGCTGCTACTTACGTTTCAGTATGTTTTATATTCTTGCCAACAGTGTTAAAAAAATTACAGTTTTAAAAAAAGCTACATATAAACAATTGAAATGGAAATGGTGTTTGCTGGAAGTGAATTTTCCAAACTTGAAAATTCAGCAATTCTACCAAAGAACAATCTTCTGAAACCACTATCTTTTAATACTCTTGTTATCCCTCCTCTTCAACTCCATAAAATAAGGTTTCTCCACTAAAAGTTTTATGTATCCTCTTCTCCTTTCCCACACATATTTACAATTTCTTTTGCAAATCCTTGTGCATATCAAACTAGAGAAAACAATTTTATCACATGCTGTATAGAATAACATGCCATGTGATATATATAGAATATATGATATGATAGCTGTGATATAAATTTTTACAGGATAAAATCAACAAGAGTTATGAGGTCATACTGAAGTGGTACTAAGAGAATCTTTATACCACACCATTATTTATTCTGCAAATTCCAAGTACATATTACAGAAGTACTGTCAGGAATGTTTTGAAGATTTTAAACCTGAAGTTATTTCCAGCTTTCCTGCCTATGAAGCCAAATGTTTTAGTTATCAAATGTTCAACTATGTAAGGCTCACAGGGAGCTGTAAAAACCTGTCATATTGATTGTGTAAAGCTTTTCTACAGTACAAGTCTCAGGACTTTGCAGTCCATTATCTGAAACCATGCCAGGGTTAGCAGCAAGTGCTATTTCCCACAGGAAAACTGAATTTTCCCTCCTTCCCATACTACAAAGCCTGCATGACAGTAGTGTATAAAATCCTGATACTTTTACAGTTAGAAATACTGTTTGGCCAGCGTTAAATTTTGTTCACCTAGAACGTATATTTATGACATCTGTCAACAGCTTTACAGCATTCTGTTTTTTGTTTAAAAATGTGTATTTTACCCTTCAAAATATTATAACCATCAATCTGGTCTTCCCTTGTTTGGGTTCTCTCAGGTCTCAGTGCAAGATTAAAGCATGAATCAATGTTTTTTAAAAACACGTCCTTTCTCCAAAAGATCTTGGGCACTGCAGATTACAAGGGGGGGAGGAGGAGGAAAGCAGGTTTTTTTCCTCTCGACTCATGGATGTCAGTTTGAGAACTAGAAAAATGGTATCAGAAGTCCTCCCTAAAGCAGCTGCCCCTGAGTCCCCTGTACTGTAATACTCTAACATGGGGCGCTTGCTCTCAGCTCTAACACAAGCACTGATTAATGCTTCACTTTCCCTACTGCAAGCACCGTTAAACAAGTTAATAAAAATACTGTTACCAAAAATTACTGTCTACACTCATTACTTCCCCTTTGGTTATCTTACAGGATGCTGCATTAGTGGGAAATACAGATAGCGATAAAGAAAAAATAAGTAAATGCAAAAGGTAGACAAAGCCTTTAAACACTACTAGGAACACTGGTATTTACCTTGCAGTCACTCTTTACAGGTGCATGGGCTACAAAAGCGAAAGCAAGCTGCACCAGCTAAGATACTGACCTTTATGCTTCAGAAAGAAATAAAGCTGGTACCTAAATACATAGCAAGTAGTTGTTGAAGACCTATATACACAACCGTAACTGTAGGGAGCTTCAGAAAATCTGGTGTTACAAATTCTCATTGCCCTTCCCGAACAGCTGTATCCTCCACACAGATAGCACTCACAGCAAAATAAACTGTTTCTATCAAGAAGCACAATAAAAACTGGGAGAAAAAAAAAAAAAAGCGCACATGCAGCAGTGTGACCACACTGACACTGCAGTAGAAGCTGCTGCAACACTCTTGGACTCTAACATGCATTAATAGAGAGTTCTCCATCGAAAATACCAGAACCAGCATCATTCAACGAGCTTGGCGTCATCTTCTTGTTACTGTTTCCCTCTGTGCTTTGGCACAGGAAAAAACACCGGAGCAGAACTCAGCATATCTCTCCACACAGTTCTCCACAGTCAAACCCTGCTGTTCGCAGAAGAGATTAAGGAAGGAAGGGAGAGCGTCGTTCAGCAAAAAGACTGCTCCCAACTGACTTTATACAAAGAACTACAATGAAAAGAACATTTCCAAGCATTGCAACTGTTCCTCCCTGTAAGGCATAACATATATAAGCTTCTATGCAGCTGCAATTCCCTTCTGATGAAAGAGGATTTCTTGTAAAGAAGGACAGGCAGGGCTCTTTATGAGCCAGCCACTAGAAGTGTTTGCAACCACTATGCTCCATTTTAATTTCCTACCACTGGAGAAGGCGGCAGCTGAGAAATAAGGACAGCCATACTGAGTGTGAGCAAACGTCTACCCAGTCCAGCATCTGTGTCCCTCAACATTGGTCTCAAAAAGCATAAGGCGCTCTTTGCTGGGTGGAAAGGCAGATATGAAGTGTGCAGTCTGAAAGCAGGTGGGAAAGGAGAAAACCCTGTATCTGTGCTGCCAGGACTGCTTTTCTTCTGGCTGAAAAAGCAAAAAGCCACCAGTAGCTCTGCTGTGATTTAAGATTGTTTGTGTTTTGCAGCTCTCCTAACAACTGGAGATCTCTTCAGGCGGCTTGGCACTCTTCGCAGCCTGTGCTAGTTCGTGCTCTTCTCTGGGGAGAAAGAAGTGGAGCAAGATTCTACTCTCTTGGCCATTTTTCATCTAGAATGCAATTTGAATTATTGAAATTAAGTTAACTATGTTTACCAAGTAATAGCCTAAAGCAGTTTGAAGAATTATTATAGTGAAACAGTACAGTTGCAGCAAGGTGTTCAGAGCCATTCCAGTCCATGCTTGTTTTCCAGTCACTCATACATGAGAAAACTGCATCTTGAGCTTGCTTTACTGAATTTTCTGATTCAAGAAAGTTACTTGGGATAATGAAGCGTGGGAAATATAGAGACAAAGGTCTGCTGGATGTTAGGTCCAGGCTAGCTGTATCTGCTAACCATTCATATATAAGCAGAAAGCATAAGCAAAGTTTTGTATTTCAAAACAAAACTCTTGAAAAACACTGCCTTTATTTAACAATTGTCATGTATTGGAAAACTGTAGCATGAGTTGTTATGCCAGACAAACTTATTCCATGAATTACATATACACAGCACAGAGTCACCTACAACTCGTGTGAAACCCAAGCACTGAGTCCAATCATTAGTAAAAAGTCTGGTAATTTTTCTAGAGACCATCAGTGTCATAATTATCTGATACAGCTAACTCAGTCCTTGAATAGCTCTGAAGGAAAGCTGTGATCCCAGCTGAAAAGGAGAAACACAGCACATGTCTGTTGAGTGCATTATTAAAATTATAACCCTTAGGAGAGAAGATATTTTTGTTTTATAGCACGTGTGTGTGTGTATCTAAGCCAAATTCTCAAAAGCTGTAAAAGAATACAGGAGACTATAATGTAGCAATCAGTATCTTTATTAGACTAAGCCAGATGTAAAGTTTACAATGCAGGTAACTTTTCCTCTCCTGTAAAAGCGAACAGAAAATGGTACCTACCTACCTAAAGGTATGATGTAAAAATTAACATACAATAACTATTTTTAATGATGATTTATACTCAAAAAAGGCAACCCCAACTATGTGATGAGCTCAGTTTTAAAGTTTATAGCGGGTATACCCACAGAAAACAGCCTCCTGTGAAGCTGAAACTGTAAGAAGACCAGATCACTTGATAAAACAGAGTTTCAGAACAGTCATCTGCTTTCCATGCCACTACCCAATTCAGCTATTATAAAAACAAAGAGGAGGGTAAAGGGAACATATCCTATGATGCTGACCGGTTCAAACTTGCCTGTGTTCCTAAAATCCATCATCATCACCACTGTCTAGAAGAAACTGTCATCCCGCACACTCAAAGATAAATTTTTAATTGCGCGTCTACTCTTTTTCTCTGTCAACTTTTATTCAAGAACTGTGCTGCAGTAAAATCTTGCAGACCGTGCAGCTTTGGTGCCCTATTTTGAAATCTGTTTAAAGCTTAAAACCAGACAGATTTCCTCTCTATCAATCATGTTGTATCTCTAGCATACCACTTTCAGTTCTTCTCTGTATTTAGCCTTGATTTGCATTAACACTGAAGATATCACCATTAAAGGAAAAAAGTCAGTGTATGTTTATAAGAATCACACCTAAGTACATACATTCTGACTATATACCAAGACCAGAATGTGTATTACAAAGGAAGAGAAAAATCTCTGGACTTCTGAAAATGTTGCTATGCAGGACTCAAAGAAAGGCAGGAATTAAACCACACAAATTCTTAAAACCCACTCCCCCTAATAAGAAACAATAAACACCTTAACATGATGTTTAATTAAAAAAGGATGTTGGAAATTAAAAAGATCTTGAAAATGGATCAGAATAATTCAACAGCCTTAGATACATTTTTATTACAGTAACCCTCCCCCCCCCAACCAGAATCTGGATTGCTATATGGAATGAAGCAAGAAATTATTCCTAAATAGGGTTAACTCAAACTCCTTCAATATTCTTAAAACTACTTGTTTTCACAAGAGCTAACAGAGGTACTAGCTATCCCAGCTTTCTGCTATATACTACTCCACAACTGTGGTAGAGAGTCCACCACAAATCCTGTATTTCAAACAGCTGAACACACATAAAGGATTGCTACCTTTATGAAAGCAGTTCATGGGAAAGTGCTTTCCCTTCACTGAAAACTGAAAGGACTGTGAAGAAGCAACTTACTTTTCTTGCAGAGTCAACTCAATTCCAGGGCACGTAATAAACCAGAAGAAAACTATTTAAAGAAAAAATAAAGTTTCAATTTCTACAAGTATTCTGTTAATATTCCAAATATACCTTTGTTGCTAAAATCATCAATCAGCACAATTTCTGCCAAGTATTTCCTTGGTGTTCTCTTAATGACACTGTGGACTGTCCTCATGAGTGTGGACCATCCTTCATTATGGAAGACAATGACAACGCTGGAGGTGAGCAGGTTATCATCATAATGCCAATATTTGCATCTGTAAAAAGATTTGATTTTATTAGTTTTCATGCTGTGATTTACAGAACTGCTTAAGAACATCTTTGTGCAAATGAAATCTTCACTGATGGCTATTCTTCAGATTAAAAGAGAAACGGGATATGAAAGGTAATATAGCTTAAGCACATCACAGAGGGACGAGATCCAAAGAGCAGCTTGCTTCCAGCCAGCAAGCCTTTTTCCCTCCTGAAAGAGGTAGGGTGCAGCTGGTGAACAATGACTCTTGCTTCAACAGCTATGTGCTTCCTCCTGTGTAGGTGGATGGCATTGCACGGACCCTGCCGAGAGACATCCCTACCACCACCAGTATAGGACAGTGGAAGAAAAAGCCCCAAACTGCATCTGCCAAGATGGGGGTCCCCTTCAAAACATCAGATATCACAATTTAGGATGGACTGTGCCTTTGGCTCACCTACTACATAACACGTAGTAAGACAGTGTTGTTTTTTTTCTAAGCCTCTTTAAATCAGTTTTACCCAGTAGAAAGGACTATCTATAGTTTCTGTTGGCTTTATACAGTCCACATGCAGAACCTGCATAATCAGCAAAGTTACAAACATTGTTGTAGCAAGGTAAAACTCATTAATTTCTGCCCTTTCACAATAAAATGGATTTAAAAATAGTAAGTAAATTTGCTAGAAGTACAGCAGCAGCACATGAAATGCTCATGTCAGCTGCTCTGCATAAAACTATCTCCGTTTGCAAAAACTGTCAGAAAAGCAGTTACTCGTGGGAAAAATGTAATCCCATGGCAGACAAGATATGATCTTTACTATTTATTATTCATGGTTAAACTTTCAGGTATAACAAACATACCTAAAATATACAACCTTACCAAACCCATTCAACCCTCCATTCCCTAGTCAAAATGCACAGTCACATGTTTCACCAGATGGAAGAAGGACACAACTTTGGCCAAACTTGTGTAATTGTTCTTTTTTTTTTTTTAACAGCTAGACGTAAAAATTTTAAAAAAAAGCAGACTGCCAAGGACAGGTTTCAAACCTGGCCCAATTTCAATGGGCTCCTTCCTTGAAAGAAAGAAGAGGGGAAAAAACCCCGAGACACATGCGTGAGAAACCAAACAAAAACAATGCAGAAAGCTCAAAGGAATAAAGTGAGAAAATGAACACTGAAGGGCTGCCAAATTTTATAAAAAGGCCTAGAATTTATAAATAATTTGAAAATGTAATGCCTTTATAAAATTTGACAAGAAATGCTATCACAATTACAAAAAAGACAAATTTTGATCAAAATAAACAGTTTCCAACCCTACAAATGCATTGAAAGGACATTCAAGTAACAGGTTCAATCAAGCATGTATCTGGCTATAACATACATCTTTCTAGTAGTCAACATGACAGATGACAGTTGCATCAACCAAACATGCAAGACTAACCAGTGTCAGAAAGAGTGACATAGGAAATGTAACTATTGCCTATGTTCATTCCTGTTAAATTTGTCCAATTTAAGCATCTGTATCAGTGGGTTCCAGCTTGACGTGCCATGAAAAGCACTTATGTATCCATTTAAAACATAATGCATTTCAATTTTACTGTGGACGTGGACTCAGGTCTTCTTCCTGAGAGATGACAGATGATTTAGAAACAAGCAATATGAGTCATTCGGTCCACACTTTCCAATATTTATTAATCACATTTATCAACAATGGTTTTCATTTGCAATTGTAATGTCCATTTCTGCAACTGCATCCCTAAATGAGACTGTTTACAGTCTCCCTAACTACAACCAGCCCAGCTATTTCCTTACCTGGAAGTTTCCCTACCTGATCACTGGCCCCTCTTCCAACTATAATAATACAATTCCTATCACCAAACATAGCACTTTTGATTTCAATGGGCAAAAGACTTCCTTTTTTCATCTTTTAGCAAGTAAAGTCTCTATGAGAGAGAATCTGACCTTTCAAAGACAACTATTATGTATTAAGAAATTATTCTTGACAAATAGAAACTTTTAAACTTACAGATGTGCAGACTTCCATAGTTATATCTCTATATACAATAAAAAGCTTAAATGCACAAAAACATTCCTGTGTTTGAAAAATTACCTTAATCATCAGAAATAACCAGAGTTTCTGAAACTAAATTAAGTTAAACATGGAAAGAACTCATGTAACAGATCTACAGGTATTTAAAGAGCATTTCTTTGGTGAAGAAGGATGCATTTCACTTATTTTCAGGCAACAGCATCAATATGTATTTCTCACCCACCAGAAAAAAAAAAACGAACTTGGTAGAAACATACTATTAATTTTGGCCCTGTGGGAAAAGAAAATTATAGAATCAAAACAGTCTGTAACGAAGTCTGATCTAATACGGCATTTCTTCTCTTACTCAGGCATGCTGTAAGCAACCTCTGAAACAGCATGATCTCTACAAGTACGGTTTACTGACTAAAATCCTCCAGCTCAACTGTTTTTATGCCTGAAGTAGCTGCAGCTAATCATATTTATAAGCTACAAATATACAAGTGCTAGATTGACTGTTTAAAATGCACAGTTCAGGCCACTGATGCCTTCCTTCCAGAGATCCCTCTCAAAAGATTGCGGCTGATTAGAGACTGCAATACTTCTATTTGTAACACAAGCTAAAGAGACAACTTATTTAGCCGTTTACAGAGATAAAGTGGATAAGCTACCAAGGTATGTTAAGTTGGCTGTGTAGAAGATTTTCCATTGTGTGTTTAATAACAGATTAATACCAGAACTGTGTTGCTTTACACATATATTCACCTGGATTAATTTTGGTGATACAGTTATGTTAAAATGGAGGAAAATGGGGTGTTACACATTCAAAATCAGCATGCCAGCTGAACGCCATTCAAGAGCTCCGCGTAAAATATATAGCACCTTTTGCCTCAAAGGAGAAGGCAGTATCTGATGCACTATGCTGCTGATCTGCACCTTCAGCAGTTTAGCTAGGAAGCTTTTTTGCTCTCCAATAAAATAGACAGCCAGCTACAACATTTCAGACTGCCTTCAACAGAAGCCAAGCAAACACTGCAAAAAAAACCCAAATCTTTTGGTTGCTTACTTCTCTCACTTCCTGCAGTGTAGGTAAGTCGTCTTTAGCAAGAAAATGGTGAAGAGTGTAAGAATGAAAGACAGTAAGTAGCTTAACGTAATTTTAAAAAGCCAAACCTATTACAAAAGCCTGAATTGAACAACACATCTGTGAGCAATTTATAAGCATTTTTTGATCTGTATTTAATACCTTTTTAAAACATAAAACCAGAGGTCTAGACAGGCTTTTTGCTACATATCCAACTTAATCTCCTCACATCTGTCAGCAAGTTTTACTTTTTAAACTTGAAAAATCATGTGTTGCTAAATGTGCCATTTGTAAGCCATAAAAGCACTACATTTATACCTCTAGTAAGATCATACTTCTGTTTTTTCCAGAGGCTATATTTCACTTATTGGACAGTCCACAGACTGACTCATCAAGCCCATAAACTCCAACAGACTGCAGTAAATCCTATGAACAATCTTGTCTCTCATCTTGCATTGAGAATTGGAGGTTTGAAATACGGTAGTTGTTTCAGATACGTGCAATTAAGAAGTATTTTAATCTCAGTGGCAATTTTTTCCAAGAAATGCGAATGTTGCTCAAGTATTTGAGTGACAAAAATCAGGATCCTCCGCTCTCATTTCCTTCACATCCACAAGGAAGGAAGTGGGGAAGAGCCCTTCTTCAGTGGAGCAGTACTGACATCCAGTGGTTGGCAAACCAAATACCAAGAAACCAGAAATGCATTTTCCTTGTGTTTGAAGCTGAATTTTACAGTACTAGTTTCCCTGTAAATTTTAGGGACCAGCAAAGGAAAATAAAAATCCTGTATTTCCAGACTCATGCTTCAGTCTTAAAAGATAAGGTCAAGTAGATACGGGCATCCAGGCAAAAGCTGCAAGCTATTGAAAATTGGCACGGGCAGATTCAAAGTACAAAAGGGTCTGTTGCAAAGGGCATTTAAATATGTTTAATCTCTAGCTTCATCCTTAGGTGCTGTCCTGCCCACATACGGTAGCACAGTAGTACCCTTTCAGGTGTAGCCTGCGGGCCAGCTGTGGTTATATACTGTGAACCAAATCAGGAAACAAATTCACTGAAAAAAATTTAGTTCGAATTCTTATTGGTATAGCTGAGAGGATGGCACATTGCAGCAGATATGCAGGAATGAGAGGGTAGCATCTTTAAGCTAGTCTTGCCTCTAGACATTTCACATCACTTTTCCTGACCCCTGTAAAGAGTTATTGTACAGGGCAAGAAGGAACAGGCATGCACCAATCTGTGAAGGGCTGGCAACACCTTCCCTCGGCAGCACTGCAGGGAAGAGCATCTCTGCTGCCTTTCCCCAGGGAACTCAGGAGTGAGAGGAAGCAACACATTCAGATCAGTCCATGAATAAAAACTTCCCGTCCCCAAATCAGCACTGGTGTTACTGAGCAAAAACATGGACTGACTCATCTCTGGAACGAGAAGAAACCTTTTGAAAGATCCAGTAGTGATCTAATGGAGAAACAGGGTGAGAAACATTTCTTCTGACTATTAGCCCGCATACTTAAGATGTGAATTAGTCCTACTCCCTCTCCACCCCTGGGAGGGAACAGTACTGTTGGAGACTGTGCCACACGACGTCCCTGTCCCTCGATCACAAAGCTGTGCAACAGCCACACCAGGAGAGGAGCCCTTTTATTGGGGACCCCCCTGCCAAAGAAGCCAGACATCTGGGCTGGAGTGCTCCTTGGCTTGAAGAAATTTCTGCTCTTGCAGCTTTGTACTCTATTCGTTAGCTTGCTCTTACTGATGTCCCCTGGCCCAACCAACATGACCATGGGTCCATGCTCCAAGGACTGGATGACCCTACAGCCTCCCTGTTAGCAACCACTGCAGCTGCAGATGTGGGCTTAAATTTCCTGAGGCTAAAGGGAGCCCAGGCCAGAGGCTGCTTCTCCTGGAAGAGAAATCCAGGCATCAAGCAAAAAGGCAAGGGAACAAGGAGAGTACCATGACAGGAATTTAAGGGTGAGAGAGATACTTAAAGGGCAATTTGAGATCTTGAGCCAACAGAAGTGCTTCTCATGTCATCCTGAATTCCTAACTTCCCTAGCATACCAGCACCTAAACTCCAGAGAAAAGTAAGAGGTATTGTGGCTACAACTGACTCTCTATCCTGACAGTACCTTCCTCAGGTCAACTATGTAACTAGCACCCGCGCTTTCCAAAGGCACATCAGTCCCCTCTCTGGGTTTTAAAACACTGTACTTGTGTGCTCAGACCAAAACATTGCAGCGCAGATTTCTCCAAGACAGCAAGCAGTTGCCATTGCATTCCTGTAACCACTCCAGCAGACAACTCCTAAGAAGCTTGCGTCAGCTGTTTCAAGCTGAGAGCCCCAAATCAGTATGAAGCTGAAGGTCTCAGCTTAGCATTTATCCTGAAATTGTAGTTGACATAGAAAAAAAAAGAATCTCTCTTCTCCATTAATATAAAACTGTTCACAATTTCAATGGTATTTTAAGTTTTATTTCATGTTTAAAGTGGAATGAGATTCATAGTGATATCGATTATCACCTACTGATAATTGCTTTATAGTGCATGCATTTTTCTCACTCTTTGAAAGGGTCTAGCACTAGCAGAGCCCAAAAATAAGTTAGGAGCTCTGTTTTCATTTGCAGCTTCCTCTTCTAGTAAGCCCTGTTCTTATCTTATAAGGAGACAGTCCTTCAGCAGACAGCTTGCTGTTTACATACTTTAATACTGAATTCAGGGCTGCTTGTTATTTTAAATCATCCATTTATTATGACTGCTGCATCACCCCCTAAGAAGACATATGACAGCTTCTTTCACAAAACACCTTCACCAGTTTGCTCATCTGTACAGTTGATACCACCAAGGTCCTAGCTGAAACCAGCTGCTTGATGCCTGCAAGTCAAGACGGATCATTGCCTAAGTCTAGAGTAGGCAGGAACAGATTACAGATCTGGGCATTTCTTTGTTAAGATATGACTAAGTAAATCTAAAGTTAATACTGGATTTGTTACCTATGAAGCCTTACAGGGTATTTTTATGCATCATCAACATCAATGTAAGATTACAGTAGTCAACTTACAAAACAGGTGTTCTGGAAGAGAAGTGAACAGACAACCCAAGAAGGACATTTTGATCAGCTGAGTAAATTCCACC
>VYZV01030372.1:58449-74293 GCA_013401275.1 Pandion haliaetus | reverse complement strand
TCCCCCCCCCCCCCCCCCTTCAGCAGACAGCAGCAAAACCTCTACTACACACTACCTAACAGCTTAAACTTATGCTGAAACAGCATTTCCTATTTTTACAATAGCTACAAGCTCCACCTATTTCCATTCCTGAAGTAGTCTGCAAGGTTATGTGACTAAATTTTGTTATTAGTAACCTGGAAGCACAAGCTGCATCTCCTGTCATACCTCTGAGAATGCCATGATCCAAACTGAAGACAAGGTTTGTACAGAGACCCAACATTAGGGCTAACAGGAAAATTAAGGAATACACTTTGCATTTTTTTTAATCACAAGATTCTTGCCCATAGTATCACTTGCCCAACACTGAAAAGTTAAAGAAATAAACACCATAGGGCCGGAGAGCTGGGGCAGGTACAAGGTCAAAATAAATTCTCTCCCTCAGGGAAGGGGAAGCCACATTACAGGGAGATTAAGCCAAAGCCCTCTTCTTTCCTGGTTTGGTTTAAAGTAGTGCGCTATCTCTTTGCACATCTCCAGCCCTTCTGCAGCACCACGACACACCATGCACCACGGCAGGGGGAAGACAGGGCAAGCAGATCACTCAGCACCGGCGCAGGACATGGCTGTGGGTCAGCTGCACCAGAGCAGTTAGTTGCGATGCATTCCCCTCTGAAGCAGCTAGTGTTGCGTCCTCAGAAACACTGGTAAGAAGCTACAACTCGCTGCATGTGGCAATTCTCGGCATTTCTCCATTGAGGTGGGCACTAGTTTAGGAAGTTATGGCTTGATGCATTTGCTTACGTACAGCTTGAGAGTCCAGGCTGTGCATAACTTTGGATTTATCAAACACTGCCTAATATAATATACCTAATATAATAAACAAAAGGCTAGAAAGACACTTGGAGCAGTGGGCTCAGTCCCACAGAAATACTTTATTTCCACCATGCCTTGCTCATCAGTGATTAAACCTTGACGTTCCTGCCCATGCTCAGCTGGACTGAATTATAATTTATATCATGCACATTTATTTAAATGCTTTACCACAGTAAGTTCTGGTTAACAGGAACAAGACAGAGCATAAGAAGTTAATTTAATTTTTTTAGTTTCACATTCAGATTACAACTCATTTGGCAGAACGCTTCCTCCATTTGCCCCAAAATTTCTATGATGCAAGACGGCACCTGGAAGGTTACACAGGCAGCTGCAGGAAACCTCTCGGACTTCTCCCCCTCAGAAGTCAAGGTTTAAGGCAGTATTTAAATATACTCCAGGTACTGCACTATACATTTCTGTTGAGTAAGAGGTCCTGCTCAGAGCTTGGTCTTCTCATTTCAGATGCACAGGTAAGTAAATCCAACTACAGATAACACACCTGGTGTCTCTGTCAACTTCTTTGTACTCTTCGGGTGAACTATTTCTCTGTTGAAACTTAAAATTTGAAATGCTAGAAGCCAACACTAAAAAGACACAGCATCCATCTTCACTGTAGTTTTCACTACTGGGACCTGAAACGTTAACAGAAAATGCTTGGTTTTGCTTTAAGGCCAATGCCTGGAATTCAAATCCTTCCTGACCACAAGGAGATGCTCTGACAACACATGGCTAATTACATTTTAAACACACTTCTTTCCTCCAGGAGTCTTGCCAGCAGTAAGGCAGCTGATAACCTACAGAGGAAAGCCAGCCTTCCTGATTTAGTGTGACCACTATAATTCACCTGATTCTCAACCCCAGCTCTCAGTAAGGTGCACAAAGATTTATGCGCACACTATAAAATTAGTTTTCTTGGTTACAGAACAGTTCCAGGGTACTATGTGGCACTTGAATAAAAGATTTTCCCAAGGTACCACGTGAAATGAAACCAAGCCCCTAATGCTCGATTTCCAATGACAGAGATACCAACAGTAATTACTAAAATCTTTCTTCATATAACAATGTAATTTGCAGTGTTATAATTAAGGAACTAATCACATTCCTGAAGAAAGCAGGCTCCACTCCAGAGCTTTTCTATTAAATCTCCTTAGCTACAACATGATTGACTGGACACCTAACTACTTACTGTAAAAGAACATACTAAAATCATGTTGTTTACCCAGAGTAAAAAGACCACCTGTTTCTAATGAGCAGCCAAGATTGATCTGCCTCATTTCATAACCTGAGTAATTGCTTACAACTAAATATTTTCATATTTTTTTGACTCAACTCCAGCACCAAAAATTTTCTATACAGTTTGATATTTTTAATAGAACTTCAGCCAACCAAAGGGTCCAAGCTGTCACCATCAAACTATGATAGGAAAAATATCTTTACTAACAGCTCTGCCTGCGTGTATTCTTAAGTAGTCAGAAGTCTTTATTTTTGGCAAGAATTCCCTCTTCTGCTCGTACTAAAAATAATAAAAAAATAAAACAAACACCCTTCAAAACTACATGTATGATTTTTAAAAACAAGCCAATTCTCATTCCCTTTTGATTTATTTTATAAAATGTCGTGAGCTGCAAAAACAGTTTTCCAAAAATACATTTCTGTACACAAGGAGCATTGTACTCAAGCAAGGAAGAGTTACTTTTCCAGGTTTTTCAGCAAAAGCTTATTGCCAGTTGTTTTGTTTGAAGTAAAAAGGTGACCCATGGCAACAGATTCAATTATTCATGTACGAATTTGTACAGCCCAGGGGGCATGCCCTGTAACAGCAATAACGTCATTAAAAAAGGAAAAGTCAAACTGGATAATCCATGGAAGGAAAAAACACTTAAAAATATTTATTTTGCCATGATCAGATAGACAGATGTGTGTGGGTGATGCAGCTGAAATTCTGGCTCATGCTGGTGAGCGGACAGCAGTTACCTATTGTCATATTGAAAAAAAAAAATCCAGTAAGAGATAAATTTGTCTCATGCCATAAACATTCACAAAGACTCATAACTCTTCCTCTCCCAGTCAAATGACTCAGGATAAAATTCCTGCAACATTTGTCAAAAGAAGCTGTCAAAAAAATGTAGTTTAAATAGAGTCATAACACTAAAACCCTCTAGGTCAGTAAGAAAAATTTGTAAGCAAGTCTTCCATGGGTTGGATAACAACAGCGTATCAAGCCTGAGCAAAGCATGTTGAGCACCGATCCTTTCTTACAGCCAACAGTTAATTACCCTGGCATGAAATCTGATCAACAGTATGAACATCCCTGGCTTAAGGGTTCTACAGTAATGTAAGTTAGTTAATAGGACAGATAAGGAGTTTCACAGAGCATCACTTACCATATACTTTAAGAGAATGCTTCTTGACTTAAATTTCAACCCAAAGTGCAATAAGCATAACCCAAGCCCAGCAAAATATACCAATGGAAATCGCAGATGTGGACTGGAGTGTTCCACTGTGAAAGTGAACTTCATATAGGAAAACCTGCATTGCTCCTTAGTGTTTTTGAGATAGAAGAAACTACAAAGACACTACTTCAACTAATGCTTTGTAGATACCTTCTTTTTTTGTTTAGGAGTACTGAATACAGATTCTTTGGAACAACTCACATGTCTTTGGTCATGTGTAACCAGGTGCAGCTCTTGAAATAAGCCATACACCAGACAGCCTCCTCTCAGAGCTCCACACACTCATAGTCATCAGTGGTTTTGTCCATGAGGCAGTTTTTTCTCCCTTTTTGACTCTTTCATAGAGAAACCAATATTTGAATGTTTCCTAATATCTGTCATGAGAAGTTCATGATTTCAGGCGTTACAAACTTTGCCAAAAGGGGCCCAGGAATGGATTCTTTGAGGACAACCTCCCCAAAACACAGGAACAGCCCATTCGCACATGAAGACAGTCAAACAGACATGGGAGAAAGCCCACATGGCTGCACCGAGAACTCCTGATGGAGCTCCAATGCAAAAAGAAAGAGTAGGGAAGGTAGATGCATGGACTGGCTACCTAGAAGCAGTACAGAAATATTGTCTGAGCACAGGCAGAGAGAATTAAAGGCAAAGCTCTGGTGGCGTTGAAATCCGTGACATGGAAAGGGCAACAAGAAGGGCTTCTAGGCAAGAGGAAGACTAAAGTAAACAGGGGTTTACTGCTGAATGAGATGCAACTTTGTGTCAAAGGACACAGAAAAGACCCAGACGCTCAACACCTGATTTCCCTCAGTGTTTACTCGCAAGGTTTGCTGCCACACCTCCCAGATCCCTGTCTCTAGTGGCAAAGTCTGCAGAAGGGAGAGAATATCCACCACAGAGGAAGGGTGGCTCAGGGACGGCTTCAGCGGATATATCACAGCAAATGGGATAAACACACAGAAGTCCATGGGACTGGACGGGCTGCACTGAAGGGTGCTGAGGGAGCTTGTGATGTCATTGTGAGGTCACGCTCGACCATTTTTACAGGGTCCTGGTACTTAACAGTGGTTCCTGATGATTGGTAAAGACAAATGCCATGCCTACCTTTCAAGAAGGAGGATCCAGGGAACTATGGCTAGCTGGCCTAATGTCAGCCTCTGGAAAGATGACAAGGCATATGCTGCTGGAAGCCATTTCCAAGTGCATGAAAGAGAAGGTGACGGGGAATAGCCAACGTGGTTTTACCAAGGGCACATCCATCATCCTGACCGTGAAAAAGCTTCCAACTCTGAATTAATACCTTCTCCCCCCCCAAAACAGCTATTAACAACAGCCACTGGGAATAAAAAGTGTAAGGCTACGTCCTGCAAGGATCCATTTAGGATAATGACTTTAAAAGCAAAATGCAGTTTGACTCTGCCTCCTCAGAAGGAGGCCAACACACAATGACAACATTTAACGGTGGGATTTGTATTAATATTTTTTTAAACATACCAAGATTATTATACAACGCTTTCTGCTTAGATAGTCATGCAGCAGAACTAATGTCTTCCATGAGAACATACGAAAGAACATTAACCACAGACCTCATGCACCTGGACTTCTAAGAGCGATAATCACTTCACTTCGGTCACTATTTTAAACCTATTGAATTGGAGGACTGATTTTGCAGCTAGTCTCTTCAGTTAGGCTTTTACCCACAGCTCCAAACGCCACAGCCCCTTTGGCCAGCACCATGCCTGTTTTGTCATGCCTATCTTTAGCTACACCATGGAAAGTAATAGAACAGGTTGGAAGAAGCACAGCAGAGGCCTGGCCCAAGGACTCATTCAGTATCTCATACCCTCAGTCATGGGGTGGAGAGGACACGGACAATTTATTTATGTTTTCCACAAGGAAAGAGGGAGAAAATAGCTGAATTTACCAAATTTCCAGGCAATGGAGGGAAAAAAAAAAAAAAAAAAAAAAAAGCAGAGCTTCAGTGCCTGGATGAGCAAATGGTGTCAGGCAGCATGTTTTGAATTCATTAGTACCTGGTGAACTTTTTGGGATTAACTTTATCTAGGAAGGACTGCCTTCTCCAAAATAAAGCTGATTACTAGAGCTTAAATGTGCGAGGGATCTTCTAGCATGAAGACAAGGGGAAGCCATCGATAGAACCACACAGAAGTATCGGCTGCCCAGGCAGGACTCAGACAGCACCTGTGACATATATGGAGGAATTGGAGCACCTGAGAGGGCAGAAGACACAGGCAGGAGACTTCCACTGCCTCAAGAGACACAGTAAATATAAACTGTGCTTCAGAGACCACCATTTCAGGAATCACTAGTTAGTGTTTCTAGGGGCAGCACATCACAGAACCCACAGGAGAAGCAGCATATTTTGAGTCCTCAGAGCAATGTGGAGCTCAGCTGAAGACATACCTGTGTAGGAGCCACGCTCTAATTGTAGCCACAATGCACTGAAGTTCTAATGCCAAAAGAGACATGTCCTAGTAACACCTCCTTTTGAAAAGGGCAACTATAAAGAAGTGAGTTGGCTTATTGAAGAGAGAAACTAAAGGTAAAATGCTTTCAGGTAGCATGGAGCTTTTTCAAAGACACCGTATTAGAAGCTGAGATTGTTTATCATTAATCATAAAAAAAGCCTAGTCAGGAACTAGGGAAGGCTAGCATGATTGAAAAACAGATGCTGTTAGCAGTTAAGACAGACATTCTTTAAATGCACAGGGTGGTGTTCAAACAAGGAAAACAGAAATGAGCACTAATTTAGGCAAAATGAATGTAAGTAATGAGAGACTTAAAAAAAAAAAAAAGTTTGAGAAATAGCTTACTGAAGTATAAAAGCTGCTATTGAAATATTTTTTTCAAACACCACAAGTAGGATGCCTGCCAGAAAGTCTGTTGGGCTGATAGATGATCAAAATGAAAAGAGACCACTTCAGAAGCAGGAAAGCTAAATTAAGTATTTCCGTTGAACTCTTAGCAGTGACCAACGCCAGATACCCAGGGAAGAGAACAAAAGCAGGGCAAGCACGCAGTAATATTTCCCATTATATGCTCCTATCTTCAGCTACCTAAAGCTTAGGGATTTTGTAATTTGGAGATAACAGGTATCCACATGATAGCTTCTACTGGATTATTCTGCCATGAATAGCCTAATTACTTTTTTCATTTTTCTTATAAACCCAGTATTTCCAAAAGAATGCAACATGAATTGACAAACTATTGTGGCGTATAACTATTGCTGACACCAGCCTTGTTATCAAAAAAACAGAAGGAGGAAAACATGAGACCAATTTTTATAAAAGGGCTCTGGGGAGTTAAAGAATTGCAGACCACTAAGTCTGACTTCTGTGCTGAAAAGAAGCTAGTAATAAATAACAAAATCAGTAAACCATAGACACAGCTTTTGTGGAAGAAAGCCATACTGCAGAACTATGTTATCATCTTTTGAAGAAATCAAAAACTATGTATACATGGGTGAGCCTATTAATAGAGTAACTTGATTTCCAAAGCCTTTGATGAGGTTCTTCGCTTTCTTTATAAGCAAAGTTCTTCATCAAAGTATGGCAGGGTAAGATGGAAGACCTCTTAGATTAATAACTGCTAAAGTTTAAAAACTGTTTATTCATTCCAATTTGTTACGTGAGTTTGTGGCTGTAGCAGCATAAGTGTCTGTGCTGGGTGACAAGCTGTCCACCTCCTCTTCCAGGTCATTACTGAACAATAAAAAAAAAGTTCTTGGTAGTTGCAATTAAAAATGACTGTAAACAGCTGCAGAATAATTCAAGGACACTACCAAGGAAATGAGCTGGCAGGAGAGCTCATTCCCAGTGCAAATGAATGTATATGGAGAGTTAGACCACTCTTAGTGCATATACTCAGTGATAGACCCTAAACTTGGTATCACCAATCAAAAAAAACCAAACCAAAACAAAAAAATAGCCCTTGGAGTCAAATGTGGGTAGCCCTTTAAGCATTTTAGCTCAGAGTTAATGAAAGGGCAAATAGAGTGGTAGGAATAATAAGGAAGGAATAGGAAACATTTCTATAGTAGCTTGATGTAGATATCTCTGATATCCCCATATCACAGGGTGGCAGAATAACAGTTACCTGACGGTATCGGGGAGGAAAGGTTAAACAAACACGATGTTTTTCAGCCTGGAAAAAGTCACTGACTCAGGATGTCATTAATTCCAAGGGTATAAACGCATTTAAAAGACAAGTCTGTGCACAGAAAAAGGTCTATGAAGCATGACAATCCTGTTACAATTTTTGGCTCCAGTGTCCAAGCCCACTGGCTGCCAGGAATGAAACTTAGTCCATTCTTGTATGTTTTCTCCCAAGCATATGTTATTGGCCAGAGCTAGAGATCAGATTGTCAAGAAAAATGAACTCTGTTCAGACCCAGCATAGCTGTATTTTTAAAATTCCATTTTATTTTAAAATGCCCTGAACAAGTGGCTCATTATGCTGTAAACCAACTCAGTTCTTATTCTCCTTAGCAGCAATGCTCTTCAAATTTTTTTTTTTGAGAGGACACACCTTGTTACCTGACAGCATTCATCCTCATAGCTAGGTCCATTTTTTATTTCCCTAGTATGGTGTGTTTATCTTGAATCCAGGATAATTCAGAAACTTTATCACTCTATTCCTACTTCAGCTCTACCTCTGTGCAGACTCCTGATCACAAAAATAAGATGCAGGGAGCAATCAAGTTAATATCCTTCTTCCCTAAGGCTAACATTAGTTTTATTGCAGGTCTGCTAGGAGGCAGGGACAACATGTAAAATTCAATATGCATGACTGCTCTTAAAAGTAAAAGGCTGCCACCTATCAGGAAAATAATAATAATAATAATAAAAATCCCAAAATGGTAAAAATCACCAAGTTTTAAGAAAAAGTCTTAAAGCACTGTACAGAGGTTTTGGACAGGGCCTGCTAAACCTGCTCTACATCTTTGCAATTAGAAATTAGGTGGAAAACAGGTATTGCTCCACCTAAACACAGTTTATGTCTCCCCTAGCCCTCCTGCAGAGTCTTGAAAGGCTGCAGTGAGATGATGCCATCTTTGAGATTTTGTATACTGACTTTTACGTATCCCCATACATTCTTGATTTTGTTTAACCAAACCTATGACTTGCTGTATGGCAACAAAAGTCCTTGGCTTCAACCTCAAAACAGATTGGTTAAAATCCGTAAGGCAGAAGTATGCAGTACTGGCAAAATGGAACTATTCTGATGTACCTGACAAACAACTTCAACACCCCATCCACTGTTATTCCTCTCTACAGGGGGCAGCAAGAGTTGAGGCCTGTTACAGCAGCAGAGAATGCCCAGAATCACCAGCAAAGTTCCTACTGAATCAATAAAGGCAGCTGGCAAATCATCTTGGCAGTGTGTCCAACTCCAAAGTCAAGTCTAAACAGCAGGATTGAATCCCCCTTTATTAGCATTCCTTCCTTCTTCCCCCTGCAGCAGTGACAAGCCCTAAGGCTGCGTGGCTTTTAAGCTGAGAGAGACAGTTCTCGCAGCACTATTTCACTCCCACTAGCGCTGCCTGGAAAAGCATTTGGCATACTTCACTGAACAAACCTGACTGCTTAGGGTGACGCTTAGAAATTCTGATGCTTAAAGGAAGAGAAGGCTGAGGTAAGGTCTACCTGGATTGGAATGTCTATGAACGAATTAACACAGTCTTTGCCCGAAAGATCTTCCTCAATTAGCAATGCCAAGATACCATTAACCAAAAAAGGTGATTATACTGCTGTTTGGTAGGATTAAACTGAATGTTGATCAGCCTTATCAACCAAGATAGCTTATGGACTTTTAAAACAGATCAGTGGGAGGAAAATAAATGGCGCATCCAACAGGCAATCTGCTACCTTTTGCTGCATTTCTCGCTGGTATCAGGGGATGAGCAGGAAAGTGAGGATGTCGATACCTGAAGGCATATAGCAGTATCAGCCAATCTTAAGATTGCTTCCCCTCTCTTCTGCTGTTCCCAGGTGACACACAGAAGTTATAAACCTTTAACCCATTTAGGGCAATTGCAAGCATCCCAAGTATTCAGTACGTGAAGTATTTCAATACAAAGTTGTCTGAAAGATGCCTTTTGTTCACGTTTTTCATGCTGTTTTGTTTGCTTGCTTAGAACATTAAATAATAAAACATAACTTTGATTTGAGCTGCTGGCTTTGGCCTCCGTGGAAGACTTATCTGCAAGTGTGCTTGGAGGAAACTGTTTCTAAAATTCATCTTTTCCACTCTGATCAGTCACACGGCTGTCCCTCCTATTCCTCAAAGTATGCGAAATATTTAATTCTTTGGGAATTTCTATTTATTACTCCCCTTCAGAACAGAAGTAAAGACAAACTCTGAGATTATGCCAAGAATACCTCAGGAAGCTATAGGAGTGGAACTATTTGGCAGATGCGTACGCTCTCTGATGCCCTCCACCTTGGGGAAAAACAGAGGGGAGGGAGTACTTGAGCTCTGCTGCCAAAGATACGGCTACTAGCCTGGGCAGAGGCAGCCCAGTCCCACCTGCATGTGACATGCTGCCATTTCTGCTTTGCTGTCCTTGCCGAGTAGAGAGTGAGGAGGGGAGCATGCTTCCAGCTCCTTCCCCCTCTCTCTCTAGGGAAGGGAGGGCCAAAGCAAGCTCTGCTAACATGAACTCCTGCCATCAGCTCCCCTCTGCTCAGTTAATCACAACACCCGACGGGGAAATGTTTTTTCTCTGCAAGGTTCCTTAGTCCTGTTGCCTCCTACAAAAGGGGCCCCAGTGGCTGCAAATGCCTCAGCAGAAGCAGCAGTGTCTAGGGAACAACCTCCTGAATGAAAATGCTGACCTACATAGGTTACCCAGGTAATTTCTTCCCCTTCAGAAAAATCTCGTTAGCACAGAGGTCTAATGCTGATCACAGCAAAGAAAGAAAACTGAAGTGAACCCTAGGACAGCCAACGCTTCCTTGCCACTGGCAGCAGACAGGCACGGTCCTCTCCTCTGACTGCCAGCAAGTGGAAACCTTTAGTAAGTTACCCGAGGAACACGGCACGAAGGAAGGGAAACGCTATACTCTGCAAACTTCGTTCACTTTCAATGGGTGCACACCAGGTAGTAAATTCAAGCAGCCGTGCATGCACGGGCATGAGTCAGACTCACAGCTGGCCCGTTCTCTTCTACCTCGCAAAATGAAAAAACAACCACTATAAAAGGCCACAGCAGAGCCTCAGTAACTAGCCAGTGACCAAACAGATCAGCTGCCACAGCTGGAAAGATACAACCCAGAGGTTGGCACCCAATCCAAGATTGGCATGGCTCCACTGATAGGGATGAGGGGGAAGTGAAAACAGGCAAGTACCTCATTTCATATTTGAATTCATATACCCTCCCCTCCAAATGAAAAAAAAAAGCCCAACCAAAACAAAACAACCCAAAACCCAAGCAAACAGAACCCCTACAAATCAATCAGTTTGCTCAGAGACCTGTCTTTAGCTGATACTTAATAAGGAAAATTGTATCAAATGCAGATTAGCCTGAGAACAAATTTGGCTCCAGTATATACCAAAGAAGAGACTGTGTAGACCTGTCAGTAATCATTGAGCAAATGTTAGTAACTTCCCAGAATTTCCCCACACCAAAGTAGACACCCTCTCAGCAAGGAAAAAAAATGTTTTTTCTAGAATTGCTTCCTTCTTTATGACAAACGTGGTGGGAAACTGTTAGAAGACTACTCTTCCGACAGCTCCGTAACTGAAACACCACTATGGCAGATCTATACTTCTGTTAATGCAGGTAATTAAGCAGAATTATTTAAAGGGAACAATGTTTCTTTGTTTCTGTTCTCTTTCTTTCTTTAGTTTTAATTTTGAAAGCATCGGGGTAAAACCAAAACTGAATAAACTAATTAGCGTAGGAATTTCTGCAGGAAATAAAAAAAAAATCATTCTTTCTTAAAAACAAATCTTGAGAAGTTATGGATTAACAAAAGAAGATAGGGCAATGAAGACTGTGGCTGGACCTGGAACATGCAAATACCTGCAATTAGACACTAAAACAGATGACTTCAGAGATAAATCAATATAGATTAAGTATTCATGAAAGGAATCATTGCAACAGCATTAAGAATAATGTATGGAAACATTTGGTATAGTACAGCACTCCTGCCTGTCAGGACAAGAAGCCTGAAGTATTTGGCCTAATTAATAATATTATTTTAAGCATCAATTAAGATAAATGGAAAGCAAATAATTAAATACCGTAAAAACAGAACTAAAAGAAAACAAAAAGTTTGCTTACTCTTCTTGACGCAAGTCATTAACGCTCCGATCTAGTGAGATCATATCACTTGCCACCATATTAAACCCAAACTCTTTAATGCTGGCTTGAATGGATTCTTTGTAATCTGGTCCTAAAACATATGGCTTCGCTTCCTCTCCAGGGCCACCAACAACTCCGTGAGGCTCAGGCTCTTTGGGTTCAAAATTACCAAGGAGTCCAGGTCGTAAAACAGGATCTCGGTATACAAATGTCTGAGGCTTAAATGTGAGATACTGCCTCTGGATGATGTTTTGCTGTTTGTTATCACCACCACCATGATGATTTAGTTCATTTTTGGCCTTATTTTTCCTTCGAATGGATTCTAAGTCCACTTCCACACCTTCAACATGAGGCCAAGGTACCACAGGTTTGAACTTCTCATTTCCTAGTCCATGGTCTCCTTTGTTTGGCATGGGTCTGTTGGCTTCTTTGTCATCCTATATATACACACAGAGAAACAGCAGGAGATCATATAAATTGATGACCCTTTATTTATTTAAATCCAGTACCTTAATGCACTGAGGTACTCAATATATGTTACGCAAGAAGGGAGAAGTCTCTGTTAAGGAGCTCAATGAACACTTTTTACTAAAGCAACTGGCTGCTGGAGAACATCACCAGCCATTGCCCACACTTACCTTAGTGAGTAGGTCCTGGAAACGGCCTAACGCCCCAAGCATTCCCAAAGACCAAATACCCATGTAGGACATGGTAACTTGAACCTAATTCAGCCTGCACACCAAACCTATGTGCAGGGAGCACCGACAGAGCGTTTTATGAAGGAGATGGCGGCATGGAGGCAGACAATGCCGCAATGCAGAGCACGGCGTTCTTGGGGCCACCCTTGGACACAGGGTGTTTCTGAGGCTACGCACACTGGCTGCTGAGACCTCCACAGGGTATCAGTAGTTGCTAGATACAGCCTCAACATGCTCCTGTGCTGGGAAAGAGTGCTGTGACTATGTGTGATCTGGCACGCACGTCTGCGGCAGCCTCGAGCCACATCTAATCCCTACCCTTCACCCCCCTGACTTGCTCCGACCATGTACTGCTCCCTCTGCTGCAACAGCAGCCGTGAGGTACGCTGAGGGCACTGAGGACAGCAGGCAAAAATGAGATGTGGCCCTGATCTGCTGCATGGCCACACAGACAGACCTGCCTGGGGGAAGCAGTGCTGGGGCTGAAGAGAGCTGCCCCAGGCACCGGCACCAGTATCTCCTGCATCCTTGTTTAAAATAACTTTACCATTTTACAGCACTCTTCCCTGCCTCCACACCAAGAGATTTGAAGTTCTCTCTGAGAAGAAAGACTGGAATCTGGAAAACTGCTCAGCATTTTTGGTGATCAGCAAGGTTGATGGGGTTAGGAAAAGGGTGGGTGATTTTGGAAGAAACTGGACAGAAAGGCTCTGAAGTATCCGAGTGTGAAGTCTCCAGAGCACAACAGGCCCACCCATGAACGCTCCCCAAAACACACAGTCACTGCTTTTTCCAATACTACTGTCCAAGAAGACAACTGGGAAACACTGCTGAAAGTTCAATTTCCTGCTAAAATTATCTATTTGTAAACAGGACAGATGTTAGATCACACCAAAACATGCAGAGAACAATGCACACATTTTAGCAACGTCTCACTATCTATTCACAAATACAGAATCAAGTAAAAATTGAGATCAGAAGGATGTCACCTATTCAAACCTGCTGGAGGCAAGGATAGCTTCACAGTTAGACCAGGTTTCTCAGAGGCTCGTCCAGTCACACCCTGAAAACCTCCATTTTTCTCTGGACAAACTGTTCCAGTTGCTTGACCAGTTCACAGTGAAGGTATTTTTCTTTATACCTCAGTGGAAGTTTCTCACGTTGCATCTTGTGACGATTGCCTCTTGTCCTCACTGTGTGCACTGCTCAGAAGATTCTACTTCCATTTTCTCTGTAACCTCACTTTTGAGGGTGAAAAGATGCAGTTAGATTCCCCATTAGACTTTTCTCCAGTCAAACCAAGTAAAGCTCCTCTACCCTTTCCATGACTGTGTCACATGCTGCAGCCCTCTAACCTCCTTAGCAGGTCTTTGCTAGGTCCTCTCCATTTGTTAACATCTCTCCTGTGCTGGGCAGTGCAGGAGCAGAAACGAGACACAGTGCTCCAGATGCAGGCTTGTTAATGCTGTGTGTCAGGAAACAGACCACATCCCTTTTCTTGGTGGCTAAGCTCTTCCTAGTGTAACCCAATATGCAGTTTGCCTTTACTGCGGCAAGGGCACAATGCTGACTCATGTCCATGTTTAACGTAATCACACAATACTTAGTACTGCATTACAGTGTTTTCCTCACGTATCATTTTACATAACAAAGCTTCAGAAATTAAGAAAAATCCAGTATAAAATGTCTGCGTTAACATGATAACAATGGGAGTCAGACTGGCTCCAATTCAAAATAATAAGAGTTTATTCAAGAAACTTTCTGATCTCTCTTGCTTGTTCTAGTTTAAACAGGGAAGACGTACAAAATGCAGAAGTGTTACATTATTCTGTTCTTCCATCACCCTTTTTTGAGGAGCCCAAAAGCCAGCGTGAGAAAGGGAAGGATAAGGGCATGTGAAAAGGCACATTTTGCAAGGAGGTAGAAGGCTGCCATGGATCTTATATTAAATAAAGCCCTGAGAAGACTTTTGAAGAGAGCATCATCTCATGCTTACCCTAGAAATCAAAAGGCAGGCTATGCGACTCGACTGTCAGAACACTTGCTGAGCACTCAGCTCTTACCAACTTGCATCTAATTCCTGCTCCAAGTGCCGAGGCAGCTATAAAACCCAACAAAATGGTGGGCACCATCAGGAAGGATGCTTAAAGACAGCATAATTTTGACTGCATAAAATTTTGAGGCATTCATGTCTTCAGTAATATTTCATTCTGGTCTCCGCATCTCAAAAGGAGTTAGAGAAGGTACAGAGTAGGGCAACCAGAATGAAGGAGAAGCTAGATAGATGCCTTGAGATGAAAGATCAGAAAGGCTGGCCTTTCATCTTAAGACTGCAGTTTGGGGATGTGATGGCTGAGAAGGACACAACTGAAGTTTAGAAAATCATTAAGGTGATGGATAAATTGAATGGAAACCCACTATTTAACCTTAACACAAGAACTGGAGGTGCTTGGTAAAATTGATAGATCAAAAAATGTTCTTTGCACAGCGATCTCCTGGAATACGCCACACAGGAGGCTGTGGAGAGAGACGGCACAAACAGTTGAACAAGGGATGAGGCAACGTGATAGATGACAGGGCCGTAAGTGGACTGTAAAAGGGCTGGGCAGGGAGGTACCTTCTAAAAGCTCTAATTCAACAGCTGTGGATGCTGGAAGAGTCCAAAGGGAAGGGAGCATAGAAAGCAGCCAGGTTTACATGCTGCCACTCTCAGACACCATCTTGGATCACTAGTCTCAATCAGGCAGGAATTTCTTAGGCCTCTGGTCTGCATGACATTAAATATCCTTTCATTCTACTTCCATCACCTCTTTTATAACAGGAGCTTCCACTTATCCAGGTCGTCAGCTGAAGCGAAACACTTCTTAAAGTAATTTGTTCATTTTGCTGTCATCAGAACTATGACTTATCTTGTATTACATTTAGCCTCATTATAACTGTTATGCACAATTTGCATTATAATGTATTTATTTGCTGCTCCTTTCCAGACACTAAAGATACTCCATTTTTGCAGGCCTGGGAAAATATTGCATAGAACAAGAAAATTATACACAGACACACTCATTCACCTCTTTCCTCCAATTTTTACGTACCTAGGACAGATATGATATGATGGTAAGCATTTGTTATTTGTTGTGGGTTAACCCCTGCAGGCAGCTCAGCACCACACAGCTGCTGACCCCCCCCCCGTCATAAATCTAAACCACAGCATCATGTGGGATGCTATGAAGCAAATTAAATCTGTCTCAGCATTTTATAGGCATTATTACAAAAAAAATGAACCAGCAGTGTTTTAAGTGTGTGCTGCAGACCACAGCTCCTGGAGGTTATTTGTTTCTCCAGAGATAACTCAGACAAAGGTTTTCCAAATACTGTCTGAAAAAAAGCAAAGTCAAACCACAATCAAAGAACTATTCTGGTCATCATATAAGCCACAATGCTTTAGTTAGGAACTTCTAGAGCTTCTTCTCTTTTATGAATTATGACTCCCCCCCCCCCCTTTTTTT